>CAWUDS030005796.1:0-45891 GCA_963859935.3 Lathyrus sativus | reverse complement strand
TCGATGCTTATGGTTCGAGAGTTAGGACTGATTTGAGCCATTCCGAGATATAAGTTTGGTTTTTGAAGAGACTCCTAACAGTGTGAAGTTGGGTATGTTGAAGTTGACTAGTGGTATTCTCCAAGAAATCAGAGAAAGTCAGAAATCTGATTTGAGTTTGATGGATTGTCTCACGTTGACCAATCAAGGTAACAAAGGTGATTTTCGGATCGACGAGATGATGTGATGAGGTTCTGAGATAGAGTGTGTGTTCCTGACGTGCCAGAAATCAAGAAGAGCATTCTTGAGGAAGGTCACAGAAGTGGGTTGAGTATTCATCCTGGTGCCACAAAGATGTATCAAGACTTGAAGAGGTTATTTTGGTGGCCGAGTATGAAGAAGGAATTACAGAATTTGTGTATGCTTATTTGACTTGTCAGAAGTCGAAGATTGAACATCAGAGACCGTCAGGTCTGATGCAACCGTTGAGTATTCCAGAATGGAAATGAGATAACATTTCTATAGATTTTGTGACAAGTTTGCCGAAGACGTTGAAGGGATATGATTCGATTTGGGTAATTATTGATAGATTGACTAAATCTGCTCATTTTATACCGACGAAGATCAATTATTCGTTGCAGAAGCTTGTAGAGTTTGTATTGATCAGATTGTGAAGTTGCATGGTGTTCCGTTGAGTATTATGTCAGATAGAGATCCGATATTTACGTCGAGATTCTGGGAAGGTTTGCAGATAGCTTGGGGTACTAAGTTGAGGTTGAGTTCTGCATATCATCCGCAAACGGATGGACAGACCAGAAAGTAACTATCCAGTCTTTAGAGGATTTGTTGAGAGCTTGTGTCTTAGATCAAGGTGGATCGTGGGATAGTTATTTGCCGTTGGTCGAGTTTACCTATAATAACAGTTACCATTCTAGTATCGGAATGACACCGTATGAGGCTTTGTATGGTAGGAGGTGTAGGACTCCTTTGTGTTGGTATGAGTCAGGCGAGAGTGTTGTGCTCGGACCTGAGATTGTGCAAGAGACGACTAACAAGATCAAGATGATCCAAGAAAACATGAAAGCGTCGTAGAGTCGTCAGAAGAGTTACCATGATAAAAGGAGGAAAGCACTTGAATTCCAAGAGGGAGATCACATGTTTTTGAGAGTTACGTCGGTAACTGGTGTTGGTCGAGCTTTGAAGTCTCGAAAGCTCACATCGCGTTTTGTTGGTCCGTATCAGATTTTGCAGAGGTTGGGGGAAGTAGGCCTATCGGTTTGCTTTACCTTCGTCGCTTGCGAACTTGCATGATGTGTTTCATGTGTCTCAGTTGAGGAAATACATCCAGATCCGTCGCATGTGATTCAGATGGATGATGTACAAGTGAGAGATGATTTAACTGTTGAGGCGTTGCCTGTTCGGATTGATGAACGAGAAGTGAAGCAGCTGCGAGGTAAAGAGATTGCCTTAGTGAAGGTAGTTTTATGATATAATAGATGTAAACAATTTCTATATTTTTCTTCTTCTCCATCACCAAAATTTTGGTTTCTTCACCTCTAAGAAACTAAGTTAACAGACTACAAATGAATGACCCATAATTTATAAATATGCATAACAATTAAAATTAAATAATCAGCTCAATATTGTTTATATCCATCGTATTCAAATTGACTTATGGTATATTACATCTAAAAATGTTCAATATTTTTCTTCACCATCCCAAAGTTTAGATTTTTATCACTAAGCTAAAAACATAATAAACTATAGTAGATGTAAAAAATTAATTATATTTAATTTTTCTTCTCCATCACAAAATTTAAGGTATTTCCCCACTTAAAAACAAAGTTAAAAGACTATAATCCATGACATATTTTTTATATAAAATAGGTAATAATTAAAATAAATAGTCAAGCTAGAATTTATTGATAATCACCATTTTCACATTGAGTTATGGTAAGTTAGATGTAAATATATTCAATATGTTTCTTCTCCAACACCAAATTTCTTGTTTTCTTCGTCACTAATCCACCGAGTAATAAGACTGTAAAATGAATTACAAATAAATTACATCTACATGGTAATCACTAAAAATTAAAAATTTAAGCTCAATATTATTTGTATTCACTATAATCACATTGTATTATGGTATAATAGATGTAAACAATTTCTATTTTTTCTTCTTCTCCATCACCAAAACTTTGGCTTCTTAACCTCTAAGAAACTAAGTTGAGAGACAACAAATGAATGACCCATAATTTATACATACACATAACAATTAAAGTTAATAATAAAGCTCAATATTGTTTATATCCATCGTATTCACATTGACTTGTGGTATATTACATATAAAAATATTCAATATTTTTCTTCACCATTCCAAAGTTTTAAATTTTTTTATCACGAAGTTAAAAAGAAAATAGACTATAGTAGATGTAAAAAATAAATATATTAAATATTCGACTCCATCACAAAATTTTAGATTTTTCCCAACTAAAAAAACAAGTTAAAAGACTATAATCCATGACATAATTTTTCTATAAAATAGCTAATAAATAAAATAAATAATCAAGCTAGAATTTATTGATATTACCATTTTCACGTTGAATTATGGTAAGTTAGATTTAAATATAGTCAATATGTTTCTTCTCGATCACCAAATTTCATGTTTCTTCGTTACTAAACCACAAAGTTAAAAGACTGTAAATTAATGACAAATAAATTACATCTACATGGGTAATCACTAAAATTAAATAACTAAGCTCAATGTTATTTGTATTCAGTATAATCACATTGTATTATGATATATTAGATGTAAACAATTTCTATATTTTTCTTCTTCTCCATCACCAAAATTTTGGTTTCTTCACCTCTAAGAAACTAAGTTACGAGACTACAAATGAATGACCCATAATTTAAACATATGCATCACAATTAAAAGAAAATAATCAAGTTCAATATTGTTTATATTCATCGTGATCACATTGACTTATGGTATATTACATATAAAAATATTTAGTATTTTTCTTCACCATCCAAAAGTTTTAGATTTTTTAACACTAAGCTAAAAATATAATAAACTATAGTAGATGTAAAAAATTAATTATATTTTATTTTTCTACTCAATCACAAAACTTTAGGGTTTCCCCATTAAAAACAAAGTTAAAAGACTATAATCCATGACAAAATTTTTATAAAAAATAGGTAATATTTAAAATAAATAATCAAGCTAGAATTTATTGATATTACCATTTACACGTTGAATTATGGTAAGATAGATGTAAATATAGTCAAAATGTTTCTTCTCCATTACCAATTTCATGTTTCTTCGTCACTAAGCCACAGAGTTAAAAGACTATAAATGAATGAGAAATAAATTATATCTACATGGGTAATCACTAAAATTAAATAACTAAGCTCAATGTTATTTGTATGCAGTATAATCACATTGTATTATGATATATTAGATGTAAATAATTTCTATATTTTTCTTCTTCTCCATCACCAAAATTTTGGTTTCTTCACCTCTAAGAAACTAAGTTACGAGACTACAAATGAATGAACCCATAATTTATACATATGCATCACAATTAAAATAAAATAATCAAGTTCAATATTGTTTATAATCATCGTGATCACATTGACTAATGGTATATTACATATAAAAATATTCAGTATTTTTTCTTCACCATCCAAAAGTTTTAAGCTAAACATATAATAAACTATAGTAGATGTAAAAAATTAATTATATTTTATTTTTCTACACAATAATAAAATTTTAGGTTTCCCCACTAAAAAACAAAGTTAAAAGACTATAATCCGTTACATAATTTTTTATATAAAATAGGTAATAATTAAAATAAATAATCAAGCTAGTATTTATTGATATTTACCATTTACACGTTGAATATGGTAAGATAGATGTAAATATAGTCAAAATGTTTCTTCTCCATTACCAAATTTCATGTTTCTTCGTCACTAAGCCACATAGTTAAAAGACTATAAATGAATGACAAATAAATTACATCTACATGGGTAATCACTAAAATTAAATAACTAAGCTCAATGTTATTTGTATTCAGTATAATCACATTGTATTATGATATATTAGATGTAAACAATTTCTATATTTTTCTTTTTCTCCATCACCAAAATTTTGGTTTCTTCACCTCTAAGAAACTAAGTTACGAGACTACAAATGTATGACCCATAATTTGTACATATGCATAACAATTAAAATTAAATAATCAAGCTCAATATTATTTATATTCATCGTATTCACATTGACTTATGGTATATTTCATCTTAAAATATTCAATATTTTTCTTCACCATACCAAAGTTTTAGATTTTTTTTAACACTAAGCTAAAAGCATAATAAACTATAGTAGATGTAAAAAATTAATTGTATTTTATTTTTCTTCTCCATCATATTATTTTAGGTTTTCCCCTCTAAAAAACAAATTTAAAAGACTATAATCCATGACTTATTTTTTAATACAAAATAGGTAATTATTAAAATAAATAATAAGCTATAATTATTGATTTTTACCATTTTCACATTGAATTATAGTAAGTTAGATGTAAATATAGTCAATATGTTTCTTCTCAATCACCAAATTTAATGTTTCTTCGTCACTAAGCCACAGAGTTAAAAGACTACAAATGAATGACAAATAAATTACATCTACATGGGTACTCACTAAAATTAAATAACTAACCTCAAGGTTATTTGTATTCAGTATAATCACATTGTACTATGATATATTAAATGTAAACAATTTCTATATTTTTCTTCTTCTCCATCACAAAAATTTTGGTTTCTACACCTCTAAGAAAATAAGATAAGAGACTACAAATGAATGACCCATAATTTATACATACACATAACAATTGAAATTAAATAATCAAGTTCAATATTGTTTATGTTCATCGTGTTCACATTGACTTACGGTATATTACATATAAAATATTTAATATTTTTTTACCATCCCAAAGTTTAGATTATTTTAACACTAAGCTAAAAACATAATAAACTATAGTAGATTTAAAAAATTAATTATATTTTATTTTTCTACTCCATCAAAAAATTTTAGGTTTTTCCTCACTAAAAAAAAGTTAAAAGACTATAATCCATGACATATTTTTTTTATATAAAATAGGTAATTATTAAAATAAATAATGCAGCTATAATTTATTGATATTACCACTTCACATTGAATTATAGTAAGTTAGATGTAAATATAGTCGATAAGTTTCTTCTCCATCACCAAATTTCATATTTCTTCGTCACTAAGCCACATAGTTAAAAGGCAGTAAATGAATGACACATAAATCACATCTACATGGGTAATCTCTAAAATTAAATATTTAAGCTCAAAGTTATTTGTATTAACTATAATCACATTGTATTATGGTATAATAGATGTAAACAATTTCCATTTCTTTCTTCTTCTCTATCACCAAAAGTTTGGCTTCTTCCCTCTAATTTATAGATTCACATAACAATTAAAATTAAATAATCAAGCTCAATATTGTTTATATCCATCGTATTCACATTGACTTATGGTATATTACATATAAAAATATTCATAATTTTTCTTCACCATCCCAAAGTTTTAAATTTTTTTATCACGATGTCAAAAACATAATAGACTATAGTAGATGTAAAAAATTAAATATATTTTATATTTCTACTCCATCACAAAATTTTAGGTTTTTCCCCATTAAAAAACAAAGTTAAAAGTTTATAATCCATGACATATTTTTTATATAAAATAGGTAATAATTAAAATAAATAATAAAGCTAGAATTTATTGACTATTACAATTTTCACGTTGAATTATGGTAAGTTAGAATTAAATATAGTAAATATGTTTCTTCTCCATCATCAAATTTCATGTTCTTCGTCAGTAATCCTCAGAGTAATAAGACTGTAAATGAATGGCAAATAAGTTACATCTACATGGGTAATCACTAAAATTAAATATTTAAGCTCAATGTTATTTGTATTTACTATAATCAAATTGTATTACGGTATAACAGATGTAAACAGTTTCTATTTTTTTATTTTTCTCCATCACCATAACTTTGTCTTCTCCACCTCTAAGAAACAAAGTTGAGAGACAACAAATGAATGACCCATAATTTATACATACACATAACAATAAAATTAAATAATCAAGCTCAATATTTTTATATCCATCGTATTCACATTGACTTATGGTATATTAAATATAAAAATATTCAATATTTTTCTTCACCATCCCAAAGTTTTAAATTATTTTATCACGAATTTAAAAATATAATAGACTATAGTAGATGTAAAAAATTAAATATATTATATATTTCTACTCCATCAAAAAAATTATAGGTTTTTCCCCACTAAAAACCAAAGTTAAAAGACTATAATATATGACATAATTTATATATAAAATAGGTAATAATTAAAATAAATAATCAAGCTAGAATTTATTGATATTTACCATTTTCAAGTTGAATTATGGTAAGTTAGATGTAAATATAGTCAATATGTTTCTTCTCCATCACCAAATTTCATGTTTCTTCGTCACTAAGTCACAGAGTTAAAAGACTGTAAATGAACAATAAATAAATTACATCTACATGGGTAATCACTAAAATTAAATAACTAAGCTCAATGTTATTTGAATTCAGTATAATCACATTGTATTATGATATATTAGATGTAAACAATTTTTGTATTTTTTTCTTCTCTATCACCAAAATTTTAGTTTCTTCACCTCTAAGAAACTAAGTTACGAGACTACAAATGAATGACCCATAATTTATACATATGCATAACAATTAAAATTAAATAATCAAGCTCAATATTGTTAATATTCATCGTATTCACATTGACTTATGCTATAACACATCTAAAAATAAACATTTTTCTAAACCATCCCAAAGTTTTATTTTTTTTATCACTAAGCTAAAAACATAATAAAATATAATAGATGTAAAAAATTAATTATATTTTATTTTTCTTCTGCATCATAAAATTTAAGGTTGTTCCCCACTTAAAAACAAAGTTAAAAGACTATAATCCATGACATAATTTTTATATAAAATATTTAATAATTAAAATAAATAATCAAGCTAGAATTTATTGATATTTACCATTTTCACGTTGAATTATGGTAAGTTAGATGTAAATATAGTCAATATGTTTCTTCTCCATCACCAAATTTTTATGTTTCTTCGTCACTAAGCCACAGAGTTAAAGACTGAAAATGAATGACAAATAAATTACATCTACATGGGTAATAACTAAAATTAAATAACTAAGTTCAATGTAATTTTTATTCAGTATAATCACATTGTATTATGATATATTAGATGTAAACAATTTCTATATTTTTCTTCTTCTCCACCACCAAATTTTTGTTTCTTCACCTCTAAGAAACTAAGTTAAGAGACTACAATTGAATGACCCATAATTTATACATATGCATAACAATTAAAATTAAATAATCAAGCTCAATATTGTTTATATTCATCGTATTCACATTGACTTATGGGATATTACATATAAAAATATCAATATTTTTCTTCAGCATCCCAAAGTTTTAGATTTTTTTAACACTAAGCTAAAAACATAATAAACTAAAGTAGATGTAAAAAATTAATTGTATTTTATTTTTCTTCTCCATCCCAAAATTTTAGGTTTTTCCCAACTAAAAAACAAAGTTAAAAGACTATAATCCATGACATATTTTTTTATATAAAATAGATAATTAATTAAAATAAACAATAAAGTTATAATTTATTGATTTTTACCTTTTCCACATTGAATTATAGTAAGTTAGATGTAAATATAGTCAATATGTTTCTTCTCCATCACCAAATTTCATGTTTCTTCGTCACTAAGCCACAGAGTTAAAAGACAGTAAATGAATGACAAATAAATTACATTTACATGGGTAATCACTAAAATTAAATATTTAAGCTCAATGTTATTTGTATTAAGTATAATCACTTTGTATTATGTTTCTTCTCCATCATCAAATAAATTACATCTACATGGGTAAACACTAAAATTAAAAATTCTAGCTCAATTTTATCGGTATTCAGTATAATCACATTGTATTATGATATATTAGATGTAAACTATTTCTATACGAGACTTCAAATGAATGACCCATAATTTATACATTTGCATAACAATTAAAATATAATAATCAAGCTCAATATTGTTTATATTAATCGTATTCACATTGACTTATGGTATATTACATATAAAAATATTCAATATTTTTCTTCACCATCCCAAAGTTTTAAATTCTTTTATCACTTAGCTAAAAACGTAATAGACTATAGTAGACGTAAAACATTAATTATATTTTATTTTTCTACTCTATCACAAAATTTTAGGTTTTTCCCCACTAAAAAAAAAGTTAAAAGACAATAATTCATGACATATTTATTATATAAAAATAGTTAATTATTAAAATAAATAGTCAAGCTAGAATTTATTGATAATTACCATTTTCACATTGAGTTATGGTAAGTTAGATGTAAATATATTCAATATGTTTCTTCTCCGTCACCAAATTTCATGTTTCTTCGTCACTAATCCACAGGGTTAAAAGATTGTAAATGAATGACAAATAAATTACATCTGCGTGGGTAATCACTAAATTTAAATATTTAATCTCAATGTTATTTGTATTCACTATAATCACGTTGTATTATGGTATTGTAGATGTAAAGAATTTCTATATTTTGCTTCTTCTCCATCACCAAAATTTTGGTTTCTTCACCTCTAAGAAACTATGTTAACAAACTACAAATGAATGACCCATAATTCATACATATGTATAAAAATTAAAATTAAATAATCAATCTCAATATTATTTATATTCATCGTATTCACATTGACTTATGGTATATTACATCTAAAAATATTCAGTATTTTTCTTCACCATCCCAAAGTTTTAAATTCTTTTTTCACTGAGCTAAAAACATAATAGACTATAGTAGATGTAAAACATTAATTATATTTTATTTTTATACGCCATCACAAAATTTTAGGTTTTTCCTTACTAAAAACACAAGTTAAAAGACAATAATCCATGACATATTTTTTTTAATATAAAATAGGTAATTACTAAAATAAATAGTCAAGCTAGAATTTATTGATAATTACCATTTTCACAGTGAATTATGGTAAGTTAGATGTCATCTATTCAATATGTTTCTTCTCCATCAACAAAATTCATGTTTCTTCGTCACTAATCCACAGAGTTAAAAGACTGTAAATGAATGACAAATAAATTACATCTACGTGGGTAATCACTAAAGTTAAATATTTAAGCTCAATATTATTTGTATTCACTATAATCACGTTGTATTATAATATAGTAGATGTAAACAATTTCTATATTTTACTTCTTCTCCATCACCAAAATTTTGGTTTCTTCACCTCTAAGAAACTATGTTAACAGACTACAAATGAATGACCCATAATTCATACATATGCATAACAATTAAAATTAAATAATCAAGCTCAATATTATTTATATTCATCGTATTCACATTGACTTATGGTATATTACATCTAAAAATATTCAGTATTTTTCTTCACCATCCCAAAGTTTTAAATTCTTTTTTCACTAAGCTAAAAACATAATAGACTATAGTAGATGTAAAACATTAATTATATTTTATTTTTCTACTCCATCACAAAATTTTAGGTTTTTCGCCACTAAAAAACAAAGATAAAAGACTATAATCCATGACATATTTTTTTATAAAAAATAGGTAATTATTAAAATAAATAGTCAAGATAGAATTTATTCATAATTACCATTTTCACAGTGAATTATGGTAAGTTAGATGTAAATATATTCAATATGTTTCTTCTCCATCACCAAATTTCATGTTTCTTCGTCACTAATCCACAGAGTTAAAAGACTGTAAATGAATGACAAATAAATTACATCTACGTGGGTAATCACTAAAGTTAAATATTTAAGCTCAATATTTTTATTCACTATAATCACGTTGTATTATGGTATAGTAGATGTAAACAATTTCTTTATTTTTCTTCTTCTCCATCACCGAAATTTTGGTTTCTTCACCTCTAAGAAACTATGTTAACAGACTACAAATGAATGACCCATAATTCATACATATGCATAACAATTAAAATTAAATAATCAAGCTCAAAATTATTTATATTCTTCGTATTCACATTGACTTATGGTATATTACATATAAAAATATTCAATGTTTTTCTTCACCATCCGAAAGTTTTAAATTCTTTTTTCACTAAGCTAAAAACATAATAGACTATAGTAGATGTAAAACATTAATTATATTTTATTTTTCTACTCCATCACAAAATTTTAGGTTTTTCGCCACTATAAAACAAAGATAAAAGACTATAATCCATGACATACTTTTTATATAAAATAGGTAATTATTAAAATAAATAGTCAAGATAGAATTTATTCATCATTACCATTTTCACAGTGAATTATGTTAAGTTAGATGTAAATATATTCAATATGTTTCTTCTCCATCACCAAATTTCATGTTTCTTCGTCAGTAATCCACAGAGTTAAAAGACTGTAAATGAATGACAAATAAATTACATCTACATGGGTAATCACTAAAATTAAATATTTAAGCTCAATATTATTTGTTTTCACTATAATCACGTTGTATTATGGTATAGTAGATGTAAACAATTTCTATATTTTTCTTCTTCTCCATCACCAAAATTTTGGTTTCTTCACCTCTAAGAAACTATGTTAACAGACTACAGATGAATGACCCATAATTCATACATATGCATAACAATTAAAATTAAATAATCAAGCTCAATATTATTTATATTCATCGTATTCACATTGACTTATGGTATATTACATATAAAAATATTCAATATTTTTCTTCACCATCCCAAAGTTTTAAATTCTTTTATCACTGAGCTAAAAACATAATAGACTATAGTAGATGTAAAACATTAATTATATTTTACTTTTCTACTCCTTCACAAAATTTTAGGTTTTTCCCCACTAAAAAACAAAGTTAAAAGACTATAATCCATGACATATTTTTTTTATATAAAATAGGTAGTTATTAAATTAAATAGTCAAGCTAGAATTTATTCATAATTACCATTTTCACAGTGAATTATGGTAAGTTAGATGTTAATATATTCAATATGTTTCTTCTCCATCACCAAATTTCATGTTTCTTCATCACTAATCCACAGAGTTAAAAGACTGCAAATGAATGACAAATAAATTATATCTACGTGGGTAATCACTAAAGTTAAATATTTAAGCTCAATATTATTTGTATTCACTATAATCACGTTGTATTATGGTATAGTAGATGTAAACAATTTCTATATTTTTCTTCTTCTCCATCACCAAAATTTTGGTTTCTTCACCTCTAAGAAACTATGTTAACAGACTACAGATGAATGACCCATAATTCATACATATGCATAACAATTAAAATTAAATAATCAAGCTCAATATTATTTATATTCATCGTATTCCCATTGACTTATGGTATATTACATATATAAATATTCAATATTTTTCTTCACCATCCCAAAGTTTTAAATTCTTTTATCACTATGCTAAAAACATAATAGACTATAGTAGATGTAAAACATTAATTATATTTTACTTTTCTACTCCATCAACAAATTTTAGGTTTTTCCCCACTAAAAAACAAAGTTAAAAGACTATAATCCATGACATATTTTTTTATATAAAATAGGTAGTTATTAAATTAAATAATCAAGCTAGAATTTATTCATAATTACCATTTTCACAGTGAATTATGGTAAGTTAGATGTTAATATATTCAATATGTTTCTTCTCCATCACCAAATTTCATGTTTCTTCGTTACTAATCCACAGAGTTAAAAGACTGTAAATGAATGACAAATAAATTACATCTACGTGGGTAATCACTAAAATTAAATATTTAAGCTCAATATTATTTGTATTCACTATAATCACGTTGTATTATGGTATAGTAAATGTAAACAATTTCTATATTTTTCTTCTTCTCCATCACCAAAATTTTGGTTTCTTCACCACTAAGAAACTATGTTAACAGACTACAAATGAATGACCCATAATTCATACATATGCATAACAATTAAAATTAAATAATCAAGCTCAATATTATTTATATTCATCGTATTAACATTGACTTATGGTATATTACGTATAAAAATATTCAATATTTTTCTTCACCATCCCAAAGTTTTAAATTCTTTTATCACTAAGATAAAAACATAATAGACTATAGTAGATGTAAAACATTAATTATATTTTACTTTTCTACTCCATCAACAAATTTTAGGTTTTTCCCCACTAAAAAACAAAGTTAAAAGACAATAATCCATGACATATTTTTTTTATATAAAATAGGTTGTTATTAAATTAAATAGTCAAGCTAGAATTTATTCATAATTACCATTTTCACAGTGAATTATGGTAAGTTAGATGTAAATATATTCAATATGTTTCTTCTCCATCACCAAATTTCATGTTTCTTCGTCACTAATCCACAGAGTTAAAACACTGTAAATGAATGACAAATAAATTACATCTACGTGGTTAATCACTAAAATTAAATACTTAAGCTCAATATTATTTGTATTCACTATAATCACGTAGTATTATGGTATAGTAGATGTAAACAATTTCTATATTTTTCTTCTTCTCCATCACCAAAATTTTGGTTTCTTCACCTCTAAGAAACTATGTTAACAGACTACAAATGAATGACCCATAATTCATACATATGCATAACAATTAAAATTAAATAATCAAGCTCAATATTATTTATATTCTTCGTATTCTCATTAACTTATGGTATATTACATATAAAAATATTCAATATTTTTCTTCACCATCCCAAAGTTTTAAATTCTTTTATCACTAAGCTAAAAACATAATAGACTATAATAGATGTTAAACATTAATTATATTTTATTTTTCTACTCCATCACAAAATTTTAGGTTTTTCGCCATTAAAAAACAAAGATAAAAGACTATAATCCATGACATACTTTTTATATAAAATAGGTAATTATTAAAATAAATAGTCAAGATAGAATTTATTCATCATTACCATTTTCACAGTGAATTATGTTAATTTAGATGTAAATATATTCAATATGTTTCTTCTCCATCACCAAATTTCATGTTTCTTCGTCACTAATCCACAGAGTTAAAAGACTGTAAATGAATGACAAATAAATTACATCTACATGGCTAATCACTAAAATTAAATATTTAAGCTCAATATTATTTGTTTTCACTATAATCACGTTGTATTATGGTATAGTAGATGTAAACAATTTCTATATTTTTCTTCTTCTCCATCACCAAAATTTTGGTTTCTTCACCTCTAAGAAACTATGTTAACAGACTACAGATGAATGACCCATAATTCATACATATGCATAACAATAAAAATAAATAATCAAGCTCAATATTATTTATATTCATCGTATTCACATTTACTTATGGTATATTACATATAAAAATATTCAATATTTTTCTTCACCATCCCAAAGTTTTAAATTCTTTTATCACTAAGCTAAAAACATAATAGACTATAGTAGATGTTAAACATTAATTATATTTTACTTTTCTACTCCATCAACAAATTTTAGGTTTTTCCCCACTAAAAAACAAAGTTAAAAGACTATAATCCATGACATATTTTTTTTAATATAAAATAGGTAGTTATTAAATTAAATAGTCAAGCTAGAATTTATTCATAATTACCATTTTCACAGTGAATTATGGTAAGTTAGATGTTAATATATTCAATATGTTTCTTCTCCATCACCAAATTTCATGTTTCTTCGTCACTAATCCACAGAGTTAAAAGACTGTAAATGAATGACAAATAAATTACATCTACGTGGGTAATCACTAAAGTTAAATATTTAAGCTCAATATTATTTGTATTCACTATAATCACGTTGTATTATGGTATAGTAGATGTAAACAATTTCTATATTTTTCTTCTTCTCCATCACCAAAATTTTGGTTTCTTCACCTCTAAGAAACTATGTTAACAGACTACAAATGAATGACCCATAATTCATACATATGCATAACAATTAAAATTAAATAATTAAGCTCAATATTATTTATATTCATCGTATTCACATTGACTTATGGTATATTACATCTAAAAATATTCAATATTTTTCTTCACCATCCCAAAGTTTTAAATTCTTTTATCACTAAGCTAAAAACATAATAGACTATAGTAGATGTAAAACATTAATTATATTTTACTTTTCTACTCCATCAACAAATTTTAGGTTTTTCCCCACTAAAAAACAAAGTTAAAAGACTATAATCCATGACATATTTTTTTATATAAAATAGGTAGTTATTAAATTAAATAGTCAAGCTAGAATTTATTCATAATTACCATTTTCACAGTGAATTATGGTAAGTTAGATGTTAATATATTCAATATGTTTCTTCTCCATCACCAAATTTCATGTTTCTTCGTCACTAATCCACAGAGTTAAAAGACTGTAAATGAATGACAAATAAATTACATCTACATGGGTAATCACTAAAATTAAATATTTAAGCTCAATATTATTTGTATTCACTATAATCATGTTGTATTATGGTATAGTAAATGTAAACAATTTCTATATTTTTCTTCTTCTCCATCACCAAAATTTTGGTTTCTTCACGTCTAAGAAACTATGTTAACAGACTACAAATGAATGACCCATAATTCATACATATGCATAACAATTAAAATTAAATAATCAAGCTCAATATTATTTATATTCATCGTATTCACATTGACTTATGGTATATTACATATAAAAATATTCAATATTTTTCTTCACCATCCCAAAGTTTTAAATTCTTTTATCACTAAGCTAAAAACATAATAGACTATAGTAGATGTAAAACATTAATTATATTTTACTTTTCTACTCCTTCACAAAATTTTAGGTTTTTCCCCACTAAAAAACAAAGTTAAAAGACTATAATCCATGACATATTTTTTTTTATATAAAATAGGTAGTTATTAAATTAAATAGTCAAGCTAGAATTTATTCATAATTACCATTTTCACAGTGAATTATGGTAAGTTAGATGTTAATATATTCAATATGTTTCTTCTCCATCACCAAATTTCATGTTTCTTCGTCACTAATCCACAGAGTTAAAAGACTGTAAATGAATGACAAATAAATTACATCTACGTGGGTAATCACTAAAGTTAAATATTTAAGCTCAATATTATTTGTATTCACTATAATCACGTTGTATTATGGTATAGTAGATGTAAACAATTTCTATATTTTTCTTCTTCTCCATCACCAAAATTTTGGTTTCTTCACCTCTAAGAAACTATGTTAACATACTACAAATGAATGACCCATAATTCATACATATGCATAACAATTAAAATTAAATAATTAAGCTCAATATTATTTATATTCATCGTATTCACATTGACTTATGGTATATTACATATAAAAATATTCAATATTTCTCTTCACCATCCCAAAGTTTTAAATTCTTTTATCACTGAGCTAAAAACATAATAGACTATAGTAGATGTAAAACATTAATTATATTTTACTTTTCTACTCCTTCACAAAATTTTAGGTTTTTCCCCACTAAAAAACAAAGTTAAAAGACTATAATCCATGACATATTTTTTTTATATAAAATAGGTAGTTATTAAATTAAATAGTCAAGCAAGAATTTATTCATAATTACCATTTTCACAGTGAATTATGGTAAGTTAGATGTTAATATATTCAATATGTTTCTTCTCCATCACCAAATTTCATGTTTCTTCATCACTAATCCACAGAGTTAAAAGACTGCAAATGAATGACAAATAAATTATATCTACGTGGGTAATCACTAAAGTTAAATATTTAAGCTCAATATTATTTGTATTCACTATAATCACGTTGTATTATGGTATAGTAGATGTAAACAATTTCTATATTTTTCTTCTTCTCCATCACCAAAATTTTGGTTTCTTCACCTCTAAGAAACTATGTTAACAGACTACAGATGAATGACCCATAATTCATACATATGCATAACAATTAAAATTAAATAATCAAGCTCAATATTATTTATATTCATCGTATTCCCATTGACTTATGGTATATTACATATATAAATATTCAATATTTTTCTTCACCATCCCAAAGTTTTAAATTCTTTTATCACTAAGCTAAAAACATAATAGACTATAGTAGATGTAAAACATTAATTATATTTTACTTTTCTACTCCATCAACAAATTTTAGGTTTTTCCCCACTAAAAAACAAAGTTAAAAGACTATAATCCATGACATATTTTTTTATAAAAAATAGGTAATTATTAAAATAAATAGTCAAGATAGAATTTATTCATAATTACCATTTTCACAGTGAATTATGGTAAGTTAGATGTAAATATATTCAATATGTTTCTTCTCCATCACCAAATTTCATGTTTCTTCGTCACTAATCCACAGAGTTAAAAGACTGTAAATGAATGACAAATAAATTACATCTACGTGGGTAATCACTAAAGTTAAATATTTAAGCTCAATATTTTTATTCACTATAATCACGTTGTATTATGGTATAGTAGATGTAAACAATTTCTTTATTTTTCTTCTTCTCCATCACCGAAATTTTGGTTTCTTCACCTCTAAGAAACTATGTTAACAGACTACAAATGAATGACCCATAATTCATACATATGCATAACAATTAAAATTAAATAATCAAGCTCAAAATTATTTATATTCTTCGTATTCACATTGACTTATGGTATATTACATATAAAAATATTCAATATTTTTCTTCACCATCCGAAAGTTTTAAATTCTTTTTTCACTAAGCTAAAAACATAATAGACTATAGTAGATGTAAAACATTAATTATATTTTATTTTTCTACTCCATCACAAAATTTTAGGTTTTTCGCCACTATAAAACAAAGATAAAAGACTATAATCCATGACATACTTTTTATAAAAAATAGGTAATTATTAAAATAAATAGTCAAGATAGAATTTATTCATCATTACCATTTTCACAGTGAATTATGTTAAGTTAGATGTAAATATATTCAATATGTTTCTTCTCCATCACCAAATTTCATGTTTCTTCGTCAGTAATCCACAGAGTTAAAAGACTGTAAATGAATGACAAATAAATTACATCTACATGGGTAATCACTAAAATTAAATATTTAAGCTCAATATTATTTGTTTTCACTATAATCACGTTGTATTATGGTATAGTAGATGTAAACAATTTCTATATTTTTCTTCTTCTCCATCACCAAAATTTTGGTTTCTTCACCTCTAAGAAACTATGTTAACAGACTACAGATGAATGACCCATAATTCATACATATGCATAACAATTAAAATTAAATAATCAAGCTCAATATTATTTATATTCATCGTATTCACATTGACTTATGGTATATTACATATAAAAATATTCAATATTTTTCTTCACCATCCCAAAGTTTTAAATTCTTTTATCACTGAGCTAAAAACATAATAGACTATAGTAGATGTAAAACATTAATTATATTTTACTTTTCTACTCCTTCACAAAATTTTAGGTTTTTCCCCACTAAAAAACAAAGTTAAAAGACTATAATCCATGACATATTTTTTTTTATATAAAATAGGTAGTTATTAAATTAAATAGTCAAGCTAGAATTTATTCATAATTACCATTTTCACAGTGAATTATGGTAAGTTAGATGTTAATATATTCAATATGTTTCTTCTCCATCACCAAATTTCATGTTTCTTCATCACTAATCCACAGAGTTAAAAGACTGCAAATGAATGACAAATAAATTATATCTACGTGGGTAATCACTAAAGCTAAATATTTAAGCTCAATATTATTTGTATTCACTATAATCACGTTGTATTATGGTATAGTAGATGTAAACAATTTCTATATTTTTCTTCTTCTCCATCACCAAAATTTTGGTTTCTTCACCTCTAAGAAACTATGTTAACAGACTACAGATGAATGACCCATAATTCATACATATGCATAACAATTAAAATTAAATAATCAAGCTCAATATTATTTATATTCATCGTATTCCCCATTGACTTATGGTATATTACATATATAAATATTCAATATTTTTCTTCACCATCCCAAAGTTTTAAATTCTTTTATCACTAACTAAAAACATAATAGACTATAGTAGATGTAAAACATTAATTATATTTTACTTTTCTACTCCATCAACAAATTTTAGGTTTTTCCCCACTAAAAAACAAAGTTAAAAGACTATAATCCATGACATATTTTTTTATATAAAATAGGTAGTTATTAAATTAAATAATCAAGCTAGAATTTATTCATAATTACCATTTTCACAGTGAATTATGGTAAGTTAGATGTTAATATATTCAATATGTTTCTTCTCCATCACCAAATTTCATGTTTCTTCGTTACTAATCCACAGAGTTAAAAGACTGTAAATGAATGACAAATAAATTACATCTACGTGGGTAATCACTAAAATTAAATATTTAAGCTCAATATTATTTGTATTCACTATAATCACGTTGTATTATGGTATAGTAAATGTAAACAATTTCTATATTTTTCTTCTTCTCCATCACCAAAATTTTGGTTTCTTCACCACTAAGAAACTATGTTAACAGACTACAAATGAATGACCCATAATTCATACATATGCATAACAATTAAAATTAAATAATCAAGCTCAATATTATTTATATTCATCGTATTAACATTGACTTATGGTATATTACGTATAAAAATATTCAATATTTTTCTTCACCATCCCAAAGTTTTAAATTCTTTTATCACTAAGATAAAAACATAATAGACTATAGTAGATGTAAAACATTAATTATATTTTACTTTTCTACTCCATCAACAAATTTTAGGTTTTTCCCCACTAAAAAACAAAGTTAAAAGACAATAATCCATGACATATTTTTTTTATATAAAATAGGTTGTTATTAAATTAAATAGTCAAGCTAGAATTTATTCATAATTACCATTTTCACAGTGAATTATGGTAAGTTAGATGTAAATATATTCAATATGTTTCTTCTCCATCACCAAATTTCATGTTTCTTCGTCACTAATCCACAGAGTTAAAACACTGTAAATGAATGACAAATAAATTACATCTACGTGGTTAATCACTAAAATTAAATACTTAAGCTCAATATTATTTGTATTCACTATAATCACGTAGTATTATGGTATAGTAGATGTAAACAATTTCTATATTTTTCTTCTTCTCCATCACCAAAATTTTGGTTTCTTCACCTCTAAGAAACTATGTTAACAGACTACAAATGAATGACCCATAATTCATACATATGCATAACAATTAAAATTAAATAATCAAGCTCAATATTATTTATATTCTTCGTATTCTCATTAACTTATGGTATATTACATATAAAAATATTCAATATTTTTCTTCACCATCCCAAAGTTTTAAATTCTTTTATCACTAAGCTAAAAACATAATAGACTATAATAGATGTTAAACATTAATTATATTTTATTTTTCTACTCCATCACAAAATTTTAGGTTTTTCGCCACTAAAAAACAATGATAAAAGACTATAATCCATGACATACTTTTTATATAAAATAGGTAATTATTAAAATAAATAGTCAAGATAGAATTTATTCATCATTACCATTTTCACAGTGAATTATGTTAATTTAGATGTAAATATATTCAATATGTTTCTTCTCCATCACCAAATTTCATGTTTCTTCGTCACTAATCCACAGAGTTAAAAGACTGTAAATGAATGACAAATAAATTACATCTACATGGCTAATCACTAAAATTAAATATTTAAGCTCAATATTATTTGTTTTCACTATAATCACGTTGTATTATGGTATAGTAGATGTAAACAATTTCTATATTTTTCTTCTTCTCCATCACCAAAATTTTGGTTTCTTCACCTCTAAGAAACTATGTTAACAGACTACAGATGAATGACCCATAATTCATACATATGCATAACAATTAAAATTAAATAATCAAGCTCAATATTATTTATATTCATCGTATTCACATTTACTTATGGTATATTACATATAAAAATATTCAATATTTTTCTTCACCATCCCAAAGTTTTAAATTCTTTTATCACTACGCTAAAAACATAATAGACTATAGTAGATGTTAAACATTAATTATATTTTACTTTTCTACTCCATCAACAAATTTTAGGTTTTTCCCCACTAAAAAACAAAGTTAAAAGACTATAATCCATGACATATTTTTTTTAATATAAAATAGGTAGTTATTAAATTAAATAGTCAAGCTAGAATTTATTCATAATTACCATTTTCACAGTGAATTATGGTAAGTTAGATGTTAATATATTCAATATGTTTCTTCTCCATCACCAAATTTCATGTTTCTTCGTCACTAATCCACAGAGTTAAAAGACTGTAAATGAATGACAAATAAATTACATCTACGTGGGTAATCACTAAAGTTAAATATTTAAGCTCAATATTATTTGTATTCACTATAATCACGTTGTATTATGGTATAGTAGATGTAAACAATTTCTATATTTTTCTTCTTCTCCATCACCAAAATTTTGGTTTCTTCACCTCTAAGAAACTATGTTAACAGACTACAAATGAATGATCCATAATTCATACATATGCATAACAATTAAAATTAAATAATTAAGCTCAATATTATTTATATTCATCGTATTCACATTGACTTATGGTATATTACATCTAAAAATATTCAATATTTTTCTTCACCATCCCAAAGTTTTAAATTCTTTTATCACTAAGCTAAAAACATAATAGACTATAGTAGATGTAAAACATTAATTATATTTTACTTTTCTACTCCATCAACAAATTTTAGGTTTTTCCCCACTAAAAAACAAAGTTAAAAGACTATAATCCATGACATATTTTTTTATATAAAATAGGTAGTTATTAAATTAAATAGTCAAGCTAGAATTTATTCATAATTACCATTTTCACAGTGAATTATGGTAAGTTAGATGTTAATATATTCAATATGTTTCTTCTCCATCACCAAATTTCATGTTTCTTCGTCACTAATCCACAGAGTTAAAAGACTGTAAATGAATGACAAATAAATTACATCTACATGGGTAATCACTAAAATTAAATATTTAAGCTCAATATTATTTGTATTCACTATAATCATGTTGTATTATGGTATAGTAAATGTAAACAATTTCTATATTTTTCTTCTTCTCCATCACCAAAATTTTGGTTTCTTCACGTCTAAGAAACTATGTTAACAGACTACAAATGAATGACCCATAATTCATACATATGCATAACAATTAAAATTAAATAATCAAGCTCAATATTATTTATATTCATCGTATTCACATTGACTTATGGTATATTACATATAAAAATATTCAATATTTTTCTTCACCATCCCAAAGTTTTAAATTCTTTTATCACTAAGCTAAAAACATAATAGACTATAGTAGATGTAAAACATTAATTATATTTTACTTTTCTACTCCTTCACAAAATTTTAGGTTTTTCCCCACTAAAAAACAAAGTTAAAAGACTATAATCCATGACATATTTTTTTTTATATAAAATAGGTAGTTATTAAATTAAATAGTCAAGCTAGAATTTATTCATAATTACCATTTTCACAGTGAATTATGGTAAGTTAGATGTTAATATATTTCATATGTTTCTTCTCCATCACCAAATTTCATGTTTCTTCGTCACTAATCCACAGAGTTAAAAGACTGTAAATGAATGACAAATAAATTACATCTACGTGGGTAATCACTAAAGTTAAATATTTAAGCTCAATATTATTTGTATTCACTATAATCACGTTGTATTATGGTATAGTAGATGTAAACAATTTCTATATTTTTCTTCTTCTCCATCACCAAAATTTTGGTTTCTTCACCTCTAAGAAACTATGTTAACATACTACAAATGAATGACCCATAATTCATACATATGCATAACAATTAAAATTAAATAATTAAGCTCAATATTATTTATATTCATCGTATTCACATTGACTTATGGTATATTACATATAAAAATATTCAATATTTCTCTTCACCATCCCAAAGTTTTAAATTCTTTTATCACTGAGCTAAAAACATAATAGACTATAGTAGATGTAAAACATTAATTATATTTTACTTTTCTACTCCTTCACAAAATTTTAGGTTTTTCCCCACTAAAAAACAAAGTTAAAAGACTATAATCCATGACATATTTTTTTTATATAAAATAGGTAGTTATTAAATTAAATAGTCAATCTAGAATTTATTCATAATTACCATTTTCACAGTGAATTATGGTAAGTTAGATGTTAATATATTCAATATGTTTCTTCTCCATCACCAAATTTCATGTTTCTTCATCACTAATCCACAGAGTTAAAAGACTGCAAATGAATGACAAATAAATTATATCTACGTGGGTAATCACTAAAGTTAAATATTTAAGCTCAATATTATTTGTATTCACTATAATCACGTTGTATTATGGTATAGTAGATGTAAACAATTTCTATATTTTTCTTCTTCTCCATCACCAAAATTTTGGTTTCTTCACCTCTAAGAAACTATGTTAACAGACTACAGATGAATGACCCATAATTCATACATATGCATAACAATTAAAATTAAATAATCAAGCTCAATATTATTTATATTCATCGTATTCCCATTGACTTATGGTATATTACATATAAAAATATTCAATATTTTTCTTCACCATCCCAAAGTTTTAAATTCTTTTATCACTAAGCTAAAAACATAATAGACTATAGTAGATGTAAAACATTAATTATATTTTACTTTTCTACTCCATCAACAAATTTTAGGTTTTTCCCCACTAAAAAACAAAGTTAAAAGACTATAATCCATGACATATTTTTTTATATGAAATAGGTAGTTATTAAATTAAATAGTCAAGCTAGAATTTATTCATAATTACCATTTTCATAGTGAATTATGGTAAGTTAGATGTTAATATATTCAATATGTTTCTTCTCCATCACCAAATTTCATGTTTCTTCGTCACTAATCCACAGAGTTAAAAGACTGTAAATGAATGACAAATAAATTACATCTACATGGGTAATCACTAAAATTAAATATTTAAGCTCAATATTATTTGTATTCACTATAATCATGTTGTATTATGGTATAGTAAATGTAAACAATTTCTATATTTTTCTTCTTCTCCATCACCAAAATTTTGGTTTCTTCACGTCTAAGAAACTATGTTAACAGACTACAAATGAATGACCCATAATTCATACATATGCATAACAATTAAAATTAAATAATCAAGCTCAATATTATTTATATTCATCGTATTCACATTGACTTATGGTATATTACATATAAAAATATTCAATATTTTTCTTCACCATCCCAAAGTTTTAAATTCTTTTATCACTAAGCTAAAAACATAATAGACTATAGTAGATGTAAAACATTAATTATATTTTACTTTTCTACTCCTTCACAAAATTTTAGGTTTTTCCCCACTAAAAAACAAAGTTAAAAGACTATAATCCATGACATATTTTTTTTTATATAAAATAGGTAGTTATTAAATTAAATAGTCAATCTAGAATTTATTCATAATTACCATTTTCACAGTGAATTATGGTAAGTTAGATGTTAATATATTCAATATGTTTCTTCTCCATCACCAAATTTCATGTTTCTTCGTCACTAATCCACAGAGTTAAAAGACTGTAAATGAATGACAAATAAATTACATCTACGTGGGTAATCACTAAAGTTAAATATTTAAGCTCAATATTATTTGTATTCACTATAATCACGTTGTATTATGGTATAGTAGATGTAAACAATTTCTATATTTTTCTTCTTCTCCATCACCAAAATTTTGGTTTCTTCACCTCTAAGAAACTATGTTAACATACTACAAATGAATGAACCATAATTCATACATATGCATAACAATTAAAATTAAATAATTAAGCTCAATATTATTTATATTCATCGTATTCACATTGACTTATGGTATATTACATATAAAAATATTCAATATTTCTCTTCACCATCCCAAAGTTTTAAATTCTTTTATCACTGAGCTAAAAACATAATAGACTATAGTAGATGTAAAACATTAATTATATTTTACTTTTCTACTCCATCAACAAATTTTAGGTTTTTCCCCACTAAAAAACAAAGTTAAAAGACTATAATCCATGACATATTTTTTTTTATATAAAATAGGTAGTTATTAAATTAAATAGTCAAGCTAGAATTTATTCATAATTACCATTTTCACAGTGAATTATGGTAAGTTAGATGTTAATATATTCAATATGTTTCTTCTCCATCACCAAATTTCATGTTTCTTCATCACTAATCCACAGAGTTAAAAGACTGCAAATGAATGACAAATAAATTATATCTACGTGGGTAATCACTAAAGTTAAATATTTAAGCTCAATATTATTTGTATTCACTATAATCATGTTGTATTATGGTATAGTAGATGTAAACAATTTCTATATTTTTCTTCTTCTCCATCACCAAAATTTTGGTTTCTTCACGTCTAAGAAACTATGTTAACAGACTACAGATGAATGACCCATAATTCATACATATGCATAACAATTAAAATTAAATAATCAAGCTCAATATTATTTATATTCATCGTATTCCCATTGACTTATGGTATATTACATATAAAAATATTCAATATTTTTCTTCACCATCCCAAAGTTTTAAATTCTTTTATCACTAAGCTAAAAACATAATAGACTATAGTAGATGTAAAACATTAATTATATTTTACTTTTCTACTCCATCAACAAATTTTAGGTTTTTCCCCACTAAAAAACAAAGTTAAAAGACTATAATCCATGACATATTTTTTTATATAAAATAGGTAGTTATTAAATTAAATAGTCAAGCTAGAATTTATTCATAATTACCATTTTCACAGTGAATTATGGTAAGTTAGATGTTAATATATTCAATATGTTTCTTCTCCATCACCAAATTTCATGTTTCTTCGTCACTAATCCACAGAGTTAAAAGACTGTAAATGAATGACAAATAAATTACATCTACGTGGGTAATCACTAAAATTAAATATTTAAGCTCAATATTATTTGTATTCACTATAATCACGTTGTATTATGGTATAGTAAATGTAAACAATTTCTATATTTTTCTTCTTCTCCATCACCAAAATTTTGGTTTCTTCACCTCTAAGAAACTATGTTAACAGACTACAAATGAATGACCCATAATTCATACATATGCATAACAATTAAAATTAAATAATCAAGCTCAATATTATTTATATTCATCGTATTAACATTGACTTATGGTATATTACGTATAAAAATATTCAATATTTTTCTTCACCATCCCAAAGTTTTAAATTCTTTTATCACTAAGATAAAAACATAATAGACTATAGTAGATGTAAAACATTAATTATATTTTACTTTTCTACTCCATCAACAAATTTTAGGTTTTTCCCCACTAAAAAACAAAGTTAAAAGACAATAATCCATGACATATTTTTTTTATATAAAGTAGGTTGTTATTAAATTAAATAGTCAAGCTAGAATTTATTCATAATTACCATTTTCACAGTGAATTATGGTAAGTTAGATGTAAATATATTCAATATGTTTCTTCTCCATCACCAAATTTCATGTTTCTTCGTCACTAATCCACAGAGTTAAAACACTGTAAATGAATGACAAATAAATTACATCTACGTGGTTAATCACTAAAATTAAATACTTAAGCTCAATATTATTTGTATTCACTATAATCACGTAGTATTATGGTATAGTAGATGTAAACAATTTCTATATTTTTCTTCTTCTCCATCACCAAAATTTTGGTTTCTTCACCTCTAAGAAACTATGTTAACAGACTACAGATGAATGACCCATAATTCATACATATGCATAACAATTAAAATTAAATAATCAAGCTCAATATTATTTATATTCATCGTATTCCCATTGACTTATGGTATATTACATATATAAATATTCAATATTTTTCTTCACCATCCCAAAGTTTTAAATTCTTTTATCACTAAGCTAAAAACATAATAGACTATAGTAGATGTAAAACATTAATTATATTTTACTTTTCTACTCCATCAACAAATTTTAGGTTTTTCCCCACTAAAAAACAAAGTTAAAAGACTATAATCCATGACATATTTTTTTATATAAAATAGGTAGTTATTAAATTAAATAGTCAAGCTAGAATTTATTCATAATTACCATTTTCACACTGAATTATGGTAAGTTAGATGTTAATATATTCAATATGTTTCTTCTCCATCACCAAATTTCATGTTTCTTCGTCACTAATCCACAGAGTTAAAAGACTGTAAATGAATGACAAATAAATTACATCTACGTGGGTAATCACTAAAATTAAATATTTAAGCTCAATATTATTTGTATTCACTATAATCACGTTGTATTATGGTATAGTAAATGTAAACAATTTCTATATTTTTCTTCTTCTCCATCACCAAAATTTTGGTTTCTTCACCTCTAAGAAACTATGTTAACAGACTACAAATGAATGACCCATAATTCATACATATGCATAACAATTAAAATTAAATAATCAAGCTCAATATTATTTATATTCATCGTATTAACATTGACTTATGGTATATTACGTATAAAAATATTCAATATTTTTCTTCACCATCCCAAAGTTTTAAATTCTTTTATCACTAAGATAAAAACATAATAGACTATAGTAGATGTAAAACATTAATTATATTTTACTTTTCTACTCCATCAACAAATTTTAGGTTTTTCCCCACTAAAAAACAAAGTTAAAAGACAATAATCCATGACATATTTTTTTTATATAAAGTAGGTTGTTATTAAATTAAATAGTCAAGCTAGAATTTATTCATAATTACCATTTTCACAGTGAATTATGGTAAGTTAGATGTAAATATATTCAATATGTTTCTTCTCCATCACCAAATTTCATGTTTCTTCGTCACTAATCCACAGAGTTAAAACACTGTAAATGAATGACAAATAAATTACATCTACGTGGTTAATCACTAAAATTAAATACTTAAGCTCAATATTATTTGTATTCACTATAATCACGTAGTATTATGGTATAGTAGATGTAAACAATTTCTATATTTTTCTTCTTCTCCATCACCAAAATTTTGGTTTCTTCACCTCTAAGAAACTATGTTAACAGACTACAGATGAATGACCCATAATTCATACATATGCATAACAATTAAAATTAAATAATCAAGCTCAATATTATTTATATTCATCGTATTCCCATTGACTTATGGTATATTACATATATAAATATTCAATATTTTTCTTCACCATCCCAAAGTTTTAAATTCTTTTATCACTAAGCTAAAAACATAATAGACTATAATAGATGTAAAACATTAATTATATTTTATTTTTCTACTCCATCACAAAATTTTAGGTTTTTCGCCACTAAAAAACAAAGATAAAAGACTATAATCCATGACATACTTTTTATATAAAATAGGTAATTATTAAAATAAATAGTCAAGATAGAATTTATTCATCATTACCATTTTCACAGTGAATTATGTTAATTTAGATGTAAATATATTCAATATGTTTCTTCTCCATCACCAAATTTCATGTTTCTTCGTCACTAATCCACAGAGTTAAAAGACTGTAAATGAATGACAAATAAATTACATCTACATGGCTAATCACTAAAATTAAATATTTAAGCTCAATATTATTTGTTTTCACTATAATCACGTTGTATTATGGTATAGTAGATGTAAACAAGTTCTATATTTTTCTTCTTCTCCATCACCAAAATTTTGGTTTCTTCACCTCTAAGAAACTATGTTAACAGACTACAGATGAATGACCCATAATTCATACATATGCATAACAATTAAAATTAAATAATCAAGCTCAATATTATTTATATTCATCGTATTCACATTTACTTATGGTATATTACATATAAAAATATTCAATATTTTTCTTCACCATCCCAAAGTTTTAAATTCTTTTATCACTAAGCTAAAAACATAATAGACTATAGTAGATGTTAAACATTAATTATATTTTACATTTCTACTCCATCAACAAATTTTAGGTTTTTCCCCACTAAAAAACAAAGTTAAAAGACAATAATCCATGACATATTTTTTTTATATAAAATAGGTTGTTATTAAATTAAATAGTCAAGCTAGAATTTATTCATAATTACCATTTTCACAGTGAATTATGGTAAGTTAGATGTAAATATATTCAATATGTTTCTTCTCCATCACCAAATTTCATGTTTCTTCGTCACTAATCCACAGAGTTAAAACACTGTAAATGAATGACAAATAAATTACATCTACGTGGTTAATCACTAAAATTAAATACTTAAGCTCAATATTATTTGTATTCACTATAATCACGTAGTATTATGGTATAGTAGATGTAAACAATTTCTATATTTTTCTTCTTCTCCATCACCAAAATTTTGGTTTCTTCACCTCTAAGAAACTATGTTAACAGACTACAAATGAATGACCCATAATTCATACATATGCATAACAATTAAAATTAAATAATCAAGCTCAATATTATTTATATTCTTCGTATTCTCATTAACTTATGGTATATTACATATAAAAATATTCAATATTTTTCTTCACCATCCCAAAGTTTTAAATTCTTTTATCACTAAGCTAAAAACATAATAGACTATAATAGATGTTAAACATTAATTATATTTTATTTTTCTACTCCATCACAAAATTTTAGGTTTTTCGCCACTAAAAAACAAAGATAAAAGACTATAATCCATGACATACTTTTTATATAAAATAGGTAATTATTAAAATAAATAGTCAAGATAGAATTTATTCATCATTACCATTTTCACAGTGAATTATGTTAATTTAGATGTAAATATATTCAATATGTTTCTTCTCCATCACCAAATTTCATGTTTCTTCGTCACTAATCCACAGAGTTAAAAGACTGTAAATGAATGACAAATAAATTACATCTACATGGCTAATCACTAAAATTAAATATTTAAGCTCAATATTATTTGTTTTCACTATAATCACGTTGTATTATGGTATAGTAGATGTAAACAAGTTCTATATTTTTCTTCTTCTCCATCACCAAAATTTTGGTTTCTTCACCTCTAAGAAACTATGTTAACAGACTACAGATGAATGACCCATAATTCATACATATGCATAACAATTAAAATTAAATAATCAAGCTCAATATTATTTATATTCATCGTATTCACATTTACTTATGGTATATTACATATAAAAATATTCAATATTTTTCTTCACCATCCCAAAGTTTTAAATTCTTTTATCACTAAGCTAAAAACATAATAGACTATAGTAGATGTTAAACATTAATTATATTTTACATTTCTACTCCATCAACAAATTTTAGGTTTTTCCCCACTAAAAAACAAAGTTAAAAGACAATAATCCATGACATATTTTTTTTATATAAAATAGGTTGTTATTAAATTAAATAGTCAAGCTAGAATTTATTCATAATTACCATTTTCACAGTGAATTATGGTAAGTTAGATGTAAATATATTCAATATGTTTCTTCTCCATCACCAAATTTCATGTTTCTTCGTCACTAATCCACAGAGTTAAAACACTGTAAATGAATGACAAATAAATTACATCTACGTGGTTAATCACTAAAATTAAATACTTAAGCTCAATATTATTTGTATTCACTATAATCACGTAGTATTATGGTATAGTAGATGTAAACAATTTCTATATTTTTCTTCTTCTCCATCACCAAAATTTTGGTTTCTTCACCTCTAAGAAACTATGTTAACAGACTACAAATGAATGACCCATAATTCATACATATGCATAACAATTAAAATTAAATAATCAAGCTCAATATTATTTATATTCTTCGTATTCTCATTAACTTATGGTATATTACATATAAAAATATTCAATATTTTTCTTCACCATCCCAAAGTTTTAAATTCTTTTATCACTAAGCTAAAAACATAATAGACTATAATAGATGTTAAACATTAATTATATTTTATTTTTCTACTCCATCACAAAATTTTAGGTTTTTCGCCACTAAAAAACAAAGATAAAAGACTATAATCCATGACATACTTTTTATATAAAATAGGTAATTATTAAAATAAATAGTCAAGATAGAATTTATTCATCATTACCATTTTCACAGTGAATTATGTTAATTTAGATGTAAATATATTCAATATGTTTCTTCTCCATCACCAAATTTCATGTTTCTTCGTCACTAATCCACAGAGTTAAAAGACTGTAAATGAATGACAAATAAATTACATCTACATGGCTAATCACTAAAATTAAATATTTAAGCTCAATATTATTTGTTTTCACTATAATCACGTTGTATTATGGTATAGTAGATGTAAACAAGTTCTATATTTTTCTTCTTCTCCATCACCAAAATTTTGGTTTCTTCACCTCTAAGAAACTATGTTAACAGACTACAAATGAATGACCCATAATTCATACATATGCATAACAATTAAAATTAAATAATCAAGCTCAATATTATTTATATTCATCGTATTCACATTTACTTATGGTATATTACATATAAAAATATTCAATATTTTTCTTCACCATCCCAAAGTTTTAAATTCTTTTATCACTAAGCTAAAAACATAATAGACTATAGTAGATGTTAAACATTAATTATATTTTACATTTTTACTCCACAAAATTTTAGGTTTTTCCCCACTAAAAAACAAAGTTAAAAGACTATAATCCATGACATATTTTTTTTTATATAAAATAGGTAGTTATTAAATTAAATAGTCAAGCTAGAATTTATTCATAATTACCATTTTCACAGTGAATTATGGTAAGTTAGATGTTAATATATTCAATATGTTTCTTCTCCATCACCAAATTTCATGTTTCTTCGTCACTAATCCACAGAGTTAAAAGACTGTAAATGAATGACAAATAAATTACATCTACGTGGGTAATCACTAAAGTTAAATATTTAAGCTCAATATTATTTGTATTCACTATAATCACGTTGTATTATGGTATAGTAGATGTAAACAATTTCTATATTTTTCTTCTTCTCCATCACCAAAATTTTGGTTTCTTCACCTCTAAGAAACTATGTTAACAGACTACAAATGAATGACCCATAATTCATACATATGCATAACAATTAAAATTAAATAATTAAGCTCAATATTATTTATATTCATCGTATTCACATTGACTTATGGTATATTACATCTAAAAATATTCAATATTTTTCTTCACCATCCCAAAGTTTTAAATTCTTTTATCACTAAGCTAAAAACATAATAGACTATAGTAGATGTAAAACATTAATTATATTTTACTTTTCTACTCCATCAACAAATTTTAGGTTTTTCCCCACTAAAAAACAAAGTTAAAAGACTATAATCCATGACATATTTTTTTATATGAAATAGGTAGTTATTAAATTAAATAGTCAAGCTAGAATTTATTCATAATTACCATTTTCATAGTGAATTATGGTAAGTTAGATGTTAATATATTCAATATGTTTCTTCTCCATCACCAAATTTCATGTTTCTTCGTCACTAATCCACAGAGTTAAAAGACTGTAAATGAATGACAAATAAATTACATCTACGTGGGTAATCACTAAAATTAAATATTTAAGCTCAATATTATTTGTATTCACTATAATCACGTTGTATTATGGTATAGTAAATGTAAACAATTTCTATATTTTTCTTCTTCTCCATCACCAAAATTTTGGTTTCTTCACCTCTAAGAAACTATGTTAACAGACTACAAATGAATGACCCATAATTCATACATATGCATAACAATTAAAATTAAATAATCAAGCTCAATATTATTTATATTCATCGTATTCACATTGACTTATGGTATATTACATATAAAAATATTCAATATTTTTCTTCACCATCCCAAAGTTTTAAATTCTTTTATCACTAAGCTAAAAACATAATAGACTATAGTAGATGTAAAACATTAATTATATTTTACTTTTCTACTCCTTCACAAAATTTTAGGTTTTTCCCCACTAAAAAACAAAGTTAAAAGACTATAATCCATGACATATTTTTTTTTATATAAAATAGGTAGTTATTAAATTAAATAGTCAAGCTAGAATTTATTCATAATTACCATTTTCACAGTGAATTATGGTAAGTTAGATGTTAATATATTCAATATGTTTCTTCTCCATCACCAAATTTCATGTTTCTTCGTCACTAATCCACAGAGTTAAAAGACTGTAAATGAATGACAAATAAATTACATCTACGTGGGTAATCACTAAAGTTAAATATTTAAGCTCAATATTATTTGTATTCACTATAATCACGTTGTATTATGGTATAGTAGATGTAAACAATTTCTATATTTTTCTTCTTCTCCATCACCAAAATTTTGGTTTCTTCACCTCTAAGAAACTATGTTAACAGACTACAAATGAATGACCCATAATTCATACATATGCATAACAATTAAAATTAAATAATCAAGCTCAATATTATTTATATTCATCGTATTCACATTGACTTATGGTATATTACATATAAAAATATTCAATATTTTTCTTCACCATCCCAAAGTTTTAAATTCTTTTATCACTAAGCTAAAAACATAATAGACTATAGTAGATGTAAAACATTAATTATATTTTACTTTTCTACTCCTTCACAAAATTTTAGGTTTTTCCCCACTAAAAAACAAAGTTAAAAGACTATAATCCATGACATATTTTTTTATATATAAAATAGGTAGTTATTAAATTAAATAGTCAAGCTAGAATTTATTCATAATTACCATTTTCACAGTGAATTATGGTAAGTTAGATGTTAATATATTCAATATGTTTCTTCTCCATCACCAAATTTCATGTTTCTTCGTCACTAATCCACAGAGTTAAAAGACTGTAAATGAATGACAAATAAATTACATCTACGTGGGTAATCACTAAAGTTAAATATTTAAGCTCAATATTATTTGTATTCACTATAATCACGTTGTATTATGGTATAGTAGATGTAAACAATTTCTATATTTTTCTTCTTCTCCATCACCAAAATTTTGGTTTCTTCACCTCTAAGAAACTATGTTAACAGACTACAAATGAATGACCCATAATTCATACATATGCATAACAATTAAAATTAAATAATTAAGCTCAATATTATTTATATTTATCATATTCACATTGACTTATGGTATATTACATCTAAAAATATTCAATATTTTTCTTCACCATCCCAAAGTTTTAAATTCTTTTATCACTAAGATAAAAACATAATAGACTATAGTAGATGTAAAACATTAATTATATTTTACTTTTCTACTCCATCAACAAATTTTAGGTTTTTCCCCACTAAAAAACAAAGTTAAAAGACTATAATCCATGACATATTTTTTTATATAAAATAGGTAGTTATTAAATTAAATAGTCAAGCTAGAATTTATTCATAATTACCATTTTCACAGTGAATTATGGTAAGTTAGATGTTAATATATTCAATATGTTTCTTCTCCATCACCAAATTTCATGTTTCTTCGTCACTAATCCACAGAGTTAAAAGACTGTAAATGAATGACAAATAAATTACATCTACATGGGTAATCACTAAAATTAAATATTTAAGCTCAATATTATTTGTATTCACTATAATCATGTTGTATTATGGTATAGTAAATGTAAACAATTTCTATATTTTTCTTCTTCTCCATCACCAAAATTTTGGTTTCTTCACCTCTAAGAAACTATGTTAACAGACTACAAATGAATGACCCATAATTCATACATATGCATAACAATTAAAATTAAATAATCAAGCTCAATATTATTTATACTCATCGTATTCACATTGACTTATGGTATATTACATATAAAAATATTCAATATTTTTCTTCACCATCCCAAAGTTTTAAATTCTTTTATCACTAAGCTAAAAACATAATAGACTATAGTAGATGTAAAACATTAATTATATTTTACTTTTCTACTCCTTCACAAAATTTTAGGTTTTTCCCCACTAAAAAACAAAGTTAAAAGACTATAATCCATGAAATATTTTTTTTTATATAAAATAGGTAGTTATTAAATTAAATAGTCAAGCTAGAATTTATTCATAATTACCATTTTCACAGTGAATTATGGTAAGTTAGATGTTAATATATTCAATATGTTTCTTCTCCATCACCAAATTTCATGTTTCTTCGTCACTAATCCATTGAGTTAAAAGACTGTAAATGAATGACAAATAAATTACATCTACGTGGGTAATCACTAAAGTTAAATATTTAAGCTCAATATTATTTGTATTCACTATAATCACGTTGTATTATGGTATAGTAGATGTAAATAATTTCTATATTTTTCTTCTTCTCCATCACCAAAATTTTGGTTTCTTCACCTCTAAGAAACTATGTTAACAGACTACAAATGAATGACCCATAATTCATACATATGCATAACAATTAAAATTAAATAATTAAGCTCAATATTATTTATATTCATCGTATTCACATTGACTTATGGTATATTACATAAAAAAATATTCAATATTTTTCTTCACCATCCCAAAGTTTTAAATTCTTTTATCACTAAGCTAAAAACATAATAGACTATAGTAGATGTAAAACATTAATTATATTTTACTTTTCTACTCCATCAACAAATTTTAGGTTTTTCCCCACTAAAAAACAAAGTTAAAAGACTATAATCCATGACATATTTTTTTTATATAAAATAGGTAGTTATTAAATTAAATAGTCAAGCTAGAATTTATTCATAATTACCATTTTCACAGTGAATTATGGTAAGTTAGATGTTAATATATTCAATATGTTTCTTCTCCATCACCAAATTTCATGTTTCTTCGTCACTAATCCACAGAGTTAAAAGACTGTAAATGAATGACAAATAAATTACATCTACATGGGTAATCACTAAAATTAAATATTTAAGCTCAATATTATTTGTATTCACTATAATCACGTTGTATTATGGTATAGTAGATGTAAACAATTTCTATATTTTTCTTCATCTCCATCACCAAAATTTTGGTTTCTTCACCTCTAAGAAACTATGTTAACAGACTACAAATGAATGACCCATAATTCATACATATGCATAACAATTAAAATTAAATAATCAAGCTCAATATTATTTATATTCATCGTATTCACATTGACTTATGGTATATTACATATAAAAATATTCAATATTTTTCTTCAACATCCCAAAGTTTTAAATTCTTTTATCAGTAAGCTAAAAACATAATAGACTATAGTAGATGTAAAACATTAATTATATTTTACTTTTCTACTCCATCAACAAATTTTAGGTTTTTCCCCACTAAAAAACAAAGTTAAAAGACTATAATCCATGACATATTTTTTTATATAAAATAGGTAGTTATTAAATTAAATAGTCAAGCTAGAATTTATTCATAATTACCATTTTCACAGTGAATTATGGTAAGTTAGATGTTAATATATTCAATATGTTTCTTCTCCATCACCAAATTTCATGTTTCTTCGTCACTAATCCACAGAGTTAAAAGACTGTAAATGAATGACAAATAAATTACATCTACGTGGGTAATCACTAAAATTAAATATTTAAGCTCAATATTATTTGTATTCACTATAATCACGTTGTATTATGGTATAGTAGATGTAAACAATTTCTATATTTTTCTTCATCTCCATCACCAAAATTTTGGTTTCTTCACCTCTAAGAAACTATGTTAACAGACTACAAATGAATGACCCATAATTCATACATATGCATAACAATTAAAATTAAATAATCAAGCTCAATATTATTTATATTCATCGTATTCACATTGACTTATGGTATATTACATATAAAAATATTCAATATTTTTCTTCACCATCCCAAAGTTTTAAATTCTTTTATCACTAAGCTAAAAACATAATAGACTATAGTAGATGTAAAACATTAATTATATTTTACTTTTCTACTCCATCAACAAATTTTAGGTTTTTCCCCACTAAAAAACAAAGTTAAAAGACTATAATCCATGACATATTTTTTTATATATAAAATAGGTAGTTATTAAATTAAATAGTCAAGCTAGAATTTATTCATAATTACCATTTTCACAGTGAATTATGGTAAGTTAGATGTTAATATATTCAATATGTTTCTTCTCCATCACCAAATTTCATGTTTCTTCGTCACTAATCCACAGAGTTAAAAGACTGTAAATGAATGACAAATAAATTACATCTACGTGGGTAATCACTAAAATTAAATATTTAAACTCAATATTATTTGTATTCACTATAATCACGTTGTATTATGGTATAGTAGATGTAAACAATTTCTATATTTTTCTTCTTCTCCATCACCAAAATTTTGGTTTCTTCACCTCTAAGAAACTATGTTAACAGACTACAAATGAATGACCCATAATTCATACATATGCATAACAATTAAAATTAAATAATCAAGCTTAATATTATTTATATTCATCGTATTCACATTGACTTATGGTATATTACATATAAAAATATTCAATATTTTTCTTCACCATCCCAAAGTTTTAAATTCTTTTATCACTAAGATAAAAACATAATAGACTATAGTAGATGTAAAACATTAATTATATTTTACTTTTCTACTCCATCAACAATTTTTAGGTTTTTCCCCACTAAAAAACAAAGTTAAAAGACTATAATCCATGACATATTTTTTTTATATAAAATAGGTAGTTATTAAATTAAATAGTCAAGCTAGAATTTATTCATAATTACCATTTTCACAGTGAATTATGGTAAGTTAGATGTTAATATATTCAATATGTTTCTTCTCCATCACCAAATTTCATGTTTCTTCGTCACTAATCCACAGAGTTAAAAGACTGTAAATGAATGACAAATAAATTACATCTACGTGGGTAATCACTAAAGTTAAATATTTAAGCTCAATATTATTTGTATTCACTATAATCACGTTGTATTATGGTATAGTAGATGTAAACAATTTCTATATTTTTCTTCTTCTCCATCACCAAAATTTTGGTTTCTTCACCTCTAAGAAACTATGTTAACAGACTACAGATGAATGACCCATAATTCATACATATGCATAACAATTAAAATTAAATAATCAAGCTCAATATTATTTATATTCATCGTATTCACATTGACTTATGGTATATTACATATAAAAATATTCAATATTTTTCTTCACCATCCCAAAGTTTTAAATTCTTTTATCACAAAGCTAAAAACATAATAGACTATAGTAGATGTAAAACATTAATTATATTTTACTTTTCTACTCCATCAACAAATTTTAGGTTTTTCCCCACTAAAAAGCAAAGTTAAAAGACTATAATCCATGACATATTTTTTTTTATATAAAATAGGTAGTTATTAAATTAAATATTCAAGCTAGAATTTATTCATAATTACCATTTTCATAGTGAATTATGGTAAGTTAGATGTTAATATATTCAATATGTTTCTTCTCCATCACCAAATTTCATGTTTCTTCGTCACTAATCCACAGAGTTAAAAGACTGTAAATGAATGACAAATAAATTACATCTACGTGGGTAATCACTAAAATTAAATATTTAAGCTCAATATTATTTGTATTCACTATAATCACGTTGTATTATGGTATAGTAAATGTAAACAATTTCTATATTTTTCTTCTTCTCCATCACCAAAATTTTGGTTTCTTCACCTCTAAGAAACTATGTTAACAGACTACAAATGAATGACCCATAATTCATACATATGCATAACAATTAAAATTAAATAATCAAGCTTAATATTATTTATATTCATCGTATTCACATTGACTTATGGTATATTACATATAAAAATATTCAATATTTTTCTTCACCATCACAAAGTTTTAAATTCTTTTATCACTAAGATAAAAACATAATAGACTATAGTAGATGTAAAACATTAATTATATTTTACTTTTCTACTCCATCAACAATTTTTAGGTTTTTCCCCACTAAAAAACAAAGTTAAAAGACTATAATCCATGACATATTTTTTTTATATAAAATAGGTAGTTATTAAATTAAATAGTCAAGCTAGAATTTATTCATAATTACCATTTTCACAGTGAATTATGGTAAGTTAGATGTTAATATATTCAATATGTTTCTTCTCCATCACCAAATTTCATGTTTCTTCGTCACTAATCCACAGAGTTAAAAGACTGTAAATGAATGACAAATAAATTACATCTACGTGGGTAATCACTAAAGTTAAATATTTAAGCTCAATATTATTTGTATTCACTATAATCACGTTGTATTATGGTATAGTAGATGTAAACAATTTCTATATTTTTCTTCTTCTCCATCACCAAAATTTTGGTTTCTTCACCTCTAAGAAACTATGTTAACAGACTACAGATGAATGACCCATAATTCATACATATGCATAACAATTAAAATTAAATAATCAAGCTCAATATTATTTATATTCATCGTATTCACATTGACTTATGGTATATTACATATAAAAATATTCAATATTTTTCTTCACCATCCCAAAGTTTTAAATTCTTTTATCACAAAGCTAAAAACATAATAGACTATAGTAGATGTAAAACATTAATTATATTTTACTTTTCTACTCCATCAACAAATTTTAGGTTTTTCCCCACTAAAAAGCAAAGTTAAAAGACTATAATCCATGACATATTTTTTTTTATATAAAATAGGTAGTTATTAAATTAAATAGTCAAGCTTGAATTTATTCATAATTACCATTTTCACAGTGAATTATGGTAAGTTAGATGTTAATATATTCAATATGTTTCTTCTCCATCACCAAATTTCATGTTTCTTCGTCACTAATCCACAGAGTTAAAAGACTGTAAATGAATGACAAATAAATTACATCTACGTGGGTAATCACTAAAATTAAATATTTAAGCTCAATATTATTTGTATTCACTATAATCACGTTGTATTATGGTATAGTAGATGTAAACAATTTCTATATTTTTCTTCTTCTCCATCACCAAAATTTTGGTTTCTTCACCTCTAAGAAATTATGTTAACAGACTACAAATGAATGACCCATAATTCATACATATGCATAACAATTAAAATTAAATAATCAAGCTCAATATTAATTATATTCATCGTATTCACATTGACTTATGGTATATTACATCTAAAAATATTCAATATTTTTCTTCACCATCCCAAAGTTTTAAATTCTTTTATCACTAAGCTAAAAACATAATAGACTATAGTAGATGTAAGACATTAATTATATTTTACTTTTCTACTCCATCAACAAATTTTAGGTTTTTCCCCACTAAAAAACAAAGTTAAAAGACTATAATCCATGACATATTTTTTTATATAAAATAGGTAGTTATTAAATTAAATATTTAAGCTAGAACTTATTTATAATTACCATTTTCACAGTGAATTATGGTAAGTTAGATGTTAATATATTCAATATGTTTCTTCTCCATCACCAAATTTCATGTTTCTTCGTCACTAATCCACAGAGTTAAAAGACTGTAAATGAATGACAAATAAATTACATCTACGTGGGTAATCACTAAAATTAAATATTTAAGCTCAATATTATTTGTATTCACTATAATCACGTTGTATTATGGTATAGTAGATGTAAACAATTTCTATATTTTTCTTCTTCTCCATCACCAAAATTTTGGTTTCTTCACCTCTAAGAAACTATGTTAACAGACTACAAATGAATGACCCATAATTCATACATATGCATAACAATTAAAATTAAATAATCAAGCTCAATATTATTTATATTCATCGTATTCACATTGACTTATGGTATATTACATCTAAAAATATTCAATATTTTTCTTCACCATCCCAAAGTTTTAAATTCTTTTATCACTAAGCTAAAAACATAATAGACTATAGTAGATGTAAAACATTAATTATATTTTACTTTTCTACTCCATCAACCAATTTTAGGTTTTTCCCCACTAAAAAACAAAGTTAAAAGACTATAATCCATGACATATTTTTTTATATATAAAATAGGTAGTTATTAAATTAAATAGTCAAGCTAGAATTTATTCATAATTACCATTTTCACAGTGAATTATTGTAAGTTAGATTTTAATATATTCAATATGTTTCTTCTGCATCACCAAATTTCATGTTTCTTCGTCACTAATCCACAGAGTTAAAAGACTGTAAATGAATGACAAATAAATTACATCTACGTGGGTAATCACTAAAATTAAATATTTAAGCTCAATATTATTTTTATTCAATATAATCACGTTGTATTATGGTATAGTAGATGTAAACAATTTCTATATTTTTCTTCTTCTCCATCACCAAAATTTTGGTTTCTTCACCTCTAAGAAATTATGTTAACAGACTACAAATGAATGACCCATAATTCATACATATGCATAACAATTAAAATTAAATAATCAAGCTCAATATTAATTATATTCATCGTATTCACATTGACTTATGGTATATTACATCTAAAAATATTCAATATTTTTCTTCACCATCCCAAAGTTTTAAATTCTTTTATCACTAAGCTAAAAACATAATAGACTATAGTAGATGTAAAACATTAATTATATTTTACTTTTCTACTCCATCAACAAATTTTAGGTTTTTCCCCACTAAAAAACAAAGTTAAAAGACTATAATCCATGGCATATTTTTTTATATAAAATAGGTAGTTATTAAATTAAATAGTCAAGCTAGAACTTATTTATAATTACCATTTTCACAGTGAATTATGGTAAGTTAGATGTTAATATATTCAATATGTTTCTTCTCCATCACCAAATTTCATGTTTCTTCGTCACTAATCCACAGAGTTAAAAGACTGTAAATGAATGACAAATAAATTACATCTACGTGGGTAATCACTAAAATTAAATATTTAAGCTCAATATTATTTGTATTCACTATAATCACGTTGTATTATGGTATAGTAGATGTAAACAATTTCTATATTTTTCTTCTTCTCCATCACCAAAATTTTGGTTTCTTCACCTCTAAGAAACTATGTTAACAGACTACAAATGAATGACCCATAATTCATACATATGCATAACAATTAAAATTAAATAATCAAGCTCAATATTATTTATATTCATCGTATTCACATTGACTTATGGTATATTACATCTAAAAATATTCAATATTTTTCTTCACCATCCCAAAGTTTTAAATTCTTTTATCACTAAGCTAAAAACATAATAGACTATAGTAGATGTAAAACATTAATTATATTTTACTTTTCTACTCCATCAACAAATTTTAGGTTTTTCCCCACTAAAAAACAAAGTTAAAAGACTATAATCCATGACATATTTTTTTATATATAAAATAGGTAGTTATTAAATTAAATAGTCAAGCTAGAATTTATTCATAATTACCATTTTCACAGTGAATTATTGTAAGTTAGATTTTAATATATTCAATATGTTTCTTCTGCATCACCAAATTTCATGTTTCTTCGTCACTAATCCACAGAGTTAAAAGACTGTAAATGAATGACAAATAAATTACATCTACGTGGGTAATCACTAAAATTAAATATTTAAGCTCAATATTATTTGTATTCAATATAATCACGTTGTATTATGGTATAGTAGATGTAAACAATTTCTATATTTTTCTTCTTCTCCATCACCAAAATTTTGGTTTCTTCACCTCTAAGAAATTATGTTAACAGACTACAAATGAATGACCCATAATTCATACATATGCATAACAATTAAAATTAAATAATCAAGCTCAATATTAATTATATTCATCGTATTCACATTGACTTATGGTATATTACATCTAAAAATATTCAATATTTTTCTTCACCATCCCAAAGTTTTAAATTCTTTTATCACTAAGCTAAAAACATAATAGACTATAGTAGATGTAAAACATTAATTATATTTTACTTTTCTACTCCATCAACAAATTTTAGGTTTTTCCCCACTAAAAAACAAAGTTAAAAGACTATAATCCATGACATATTTTTTTATATAAAATAGGTAGTTATTAAATTAAATAGTCAAGCTAGAACTTATTTATAATTACCATTTTCACAGTGAATTATGGTAAGTTAGATGTTAATATATTCAATATGTTTCTTCTCCATCACCAAATTTCATGTTTCTTCGTCACTAATCCACAGAGTTAAAAGACTGTAAATGAATGACAAATAAATTACATCTACGTGGGTAATCACTAAAATTAAATATTTAAGCTCAATATTATTTGTATTCACTATAATCACGTTGTATTATGGTATAGTAGATGTAAACAATTTCTATATTTTTCTTCTTCTCCATCACCAAAATTTTGGTTTCTTCACCTCTAAGAAACTATGTTAACAGACTACAAATGAATGACCCATAATTCATACATATGCATAACAATTAAAATTAAATAATCAAGCTCAATATTATTTATATTCATCGTATTCACATTGACTTATGGTATATTACATCTAAAAATATTCAATATTTTTCTTCACCATCCCAAAGTTTTAAATTCTTTTATCACTAAGCTAAAAACATAATAGACAATAGTAGATGTAAAACATTAATTATATTTTACTTTTCTACTCCATCAACAAATTTTAGGTTTTTCCCCACTAAAAAACAAAGTTAAAAGACTATAATCCATGACATATTTTTTTATATATAAAATAGGTAGTTATTAAATTAAATAGTCAAGCTAGAATTTATTCATACTTACCATTTTCACAGTGAATTATTGTAAGTTAGATTTTAATATATTCAATATGTTTCTTCTGCATCACCAAATTTCATGTTTCTTCGTCACTAATCCACAGAGTTAAAAGACTGTAAATGAATGACAAATAAATTACATCTACGTGGGTAATCACTAAAATTAAATATTTAAGCTCAATATTATTTGTATTCAATATAATCACGTTGTATTATGGTATAGTAGATGTAAACAATTTCTATATTTTTCTTCTTCTCCATCACCAAAATTTTGGTTTCTTCACCTCTAAGAAATTATGTTAACAGACTACAAATGAATGACCCATAATTCATACATATGCATAACAATTAAAATTAAATAATCAAGCTCAATATTAATTATATTCATCGTATTCACATTGACTTATGGTATATTACATCTAAAAATATTCAATATTTTTCTTCACCATCCCAAAGTTTTAAATTCTTTTATCACTAAGCTAAAAACATAATAGACTATAGTAGATGTAAAACATTAATTATATTTTACTTTTCTACTCCATCAACAAATTTTAGGTTTTTCCCCACTAAAAAACAAAGTTAAAAGACTATAATCCATGACATATTTTTTTATATAAAATAGGTAGTTATTAAATTAAATATTTAAGCTAGAACTTATTTATAATTACCATTTTCACAGTGAATTATGGTAAGTTAGATGTTAATATATTCAATATGTTTCTTCTCCATCACCAAATTTCATGTTTCTTCGTCACTAATCCACAGAGTTAAAAGACTGTAAATGAATGACAAATAAATTACATCTACGTGGGTAATCACTAAAATTAAATATTTAAGCTCAATATTATTTGTATTCACTATAATCACGTTGTATTATGGTATAGTAGATGTAAACAATTTCTATATTTTTCTTCTTCTCCATCACCAAAATTTTGGTTTCTTCACCTCTAAGAAACTATGTTAACAGACTACAAATGAATGACCCATAATTCATACATATGCATAACAATTAAAATTAAATAATCAAGCTCAATATTATTTATATTCATCGTATTCACATTGACTTATGGTATATTACATCTAAAAATATTCAATATTTTTCTTCACCATCCCAAAGTTTTAAATTCTTTTATCACTAAGCTAAAAACATAATAGACTATAGTAGATGTAAAACATTAATTATATTTTACTTTTCTACTCCATCAACAAATTTTAGGTTTTTCCCCACTAAAAAACAAAGTTAAAAGACTATAATCCATGACATATTTTTTTATATATAAAATAGGTAGTTATTAAATTAAATAGTCAAGCTAGAATTTATTCATACTTACCATTGTCACAGTGAATTATTGTAAGTTAGATTTTAATATATTCAATATGTTTCTTCTGCATCACCAAATTTCATGTTTCTTCGTCACTAATCCACAGAGTTAAAAGACTGTAAATGAATGACAAATAAATTACATCTACGTGGGTAATCACTAAAATTAAATATTTAAGCTCAATATTATTTGTATTCAATATAATCACGTTGTATTATGGTATAGTAGATGTAAACAATTTCTATATTTTTCTTCTTCTCCATCACCAAAATTTTGGTTTCTTCACCTCTAAGAAATTATGTTAACAGACTACAAATGAATGACCCATAATTCATACATATGCATAACAATTAAAATTAAATAATCAAGCTCAATATTAATTATATTCATCGTATTCACATTGACTTATGGTATATTACATCTAAAAATATTCAATATTTTTCTTCACCATCCCAAAGTTTTAAATTCTTTTATCACTAAGCTAAAAACATAATAGACTATAGTAGATGTAAAACATTAATTATATTTTACTTTTCTATTCCATCAACAAATTTTAGGTTTTTCCCCACTAAAAAACAAAGTTAAAAGACTATAATCCATGACATATTTTTTTATATAAAATAGGTAGTTATTAAATTAAATATTTAAGCTAGAACTTATTTATAATTACCATTTTCACAGTGAATTATGGTAAGTTAGATGTTAATATATTCAATATGTTTCTTCTCCATCACCAAATTTCATGTTTCTTCGTCACTAATCCACAGAGTTAAAAGACTGTAAATGAATGACAAATAAATTACATCTACGTGGGTAATCACTAAAATTAAATATTTAAGCTCAATATTATTTGTATTCACTATAATCACGTTGTATTATGGTATAGTAGATGTAAACAATTTCTATATTTTTCTTCTTCTCCATCACCAAAATTTTGGTTTCTTCACCTCTAAGAAACTATGTTAACAGACTACAAATGAATGACCCATAATTCATACATATGCATAACAATTAAAATTAAATAATACAGCTCAATATTATTTATATTCATCGTATTCACATTGACTTATGGTATATTACATCTAAAAATATTCAATATTTTTCTTCACCATCCCAAAGTTTTAAATTCTTTTATCACTAAGCTAAAAACATAATAGACTATAGTAGATGTAAAACATTAATTATATTTTACTTTTCTACTCCATCAACAAATTTTAGGTTTTTCCCCACTAAAAAACAAAGTTAAAAGACTATAATCCATGACATATTTTTTTATATATAAAATAGGTAGTTATTAAATTAAATAGTCAAGCTAGAATTTATTCATAATTACCATTTTCACAGTGAATTATTGTAAGTTAGATTTTAATATATTCAATATGTTTCTTCTGCATCACCAAATTTCATGTTTCTTCGTCACTAATCCACAGAGTTAAAAGACTGTAAATGAATGACAAATAAATTACATCTACTTGGGTAATCACTAAAATTAAATATTTAAGCTCAATATTATTTGTATTCAATATAATCACGTTGTATTATGGTATAGTAGATGTAAACAATTTCTATATTTTTCTTCTTCTCCATCACCAAAATTTTGGTTTCTTCACCTCTAAGAAACTATGTTAACAGACTACAAATGAATGACCCATAATTCATACATATGCATAACAATTAAAATTAAATAATCAAG
>CAWUDS030005795.1:0-45923 GCA_963859935.3 Lathyrus sativus | reverse complement strand
ACAAGCAAAAGAGCATACGCTAAATAAAAGCGAGAGCTGTCGAACCATCAAGTCAACCATTGAACCATCACGTCAACCTTTCGTTCACAAGGAAGCGAGCATACGCTAAATAAAAGCGAGGGCTGCGAACCATCACGTCGACCGTTGAACCACCACGTCTACCGTTTGTTTAAAAGGAAACGAGCATACGCTAAATAAAAGCGAGAGTTGTCGAACCATCACGTCGACCGTTGAACCATCACGTCAACCTTTTGTTTACAAGGAAACGAGCATACGCTAAATAAAAGCGAGAGCTGTTGAACCATCACGTCGACCGTTGAACCATCACGTCAACCTTTCGTTCACAAGGAAACGGGCATACACTAAATAAAAGTGAGAGCTGTCGAACCATCACGTCGACCGTTGAACGATCACGTCAACCTTTCCTTTACAAGGAAACGAGCATACGCTAAATAAAAGCGAGAGCTGTCGAACCATCATGTCGACCGTTGAACCATCACGTCAACCTTTCGTTTGCAAGGAAACGAGCATACGCTATATAAAAGCGAGTGCCGTCGAACTATCACGTTGACTGTCGAACCATCACGTCATCCTTTCCTTCATAAGGAAACGAGCCTACGCTAAATAAAAGCGAGTGCTGTCGAACCATCACATCGACCGTTGAACCATCACGTCAACCCTTCGTTCACAAGGAAACGAGCATACACTAAATGAAAGTGAGAGCTGTCGAACCATCACGTCGACCGTTGAACCATCACGTCAACCTTTCGTTTACAAGCAAAATAGCATACGCTAAATAAAAGCGAGAGCTGTCGAACCATCAAGTCGACCGTTGAATCATCACGTAAACCTTTCGTTCACAAGGAGACGAGCATAAGCTAAATAAAAGCGAGAGCTGTCGAACCATCACGTCGACCTATGAACCATCACGTCAACCTTTCGTTCACAAGGAAACGAGTATACACTAAATGAAAGTGAGAGCTGTCGAACCATCACGTCGACCGTTGAACCATCACGTCAACTTTTTGTTTACAAGCAAAAGAGCATACGCTAAATAAAAGCGGAGAGCTGTCGAACCATCAAGTCGACCGTTGAACCATCACGTCAACCTTTCGTTCACAAGGAAACGAGCATACACTAAATAAAAGCGAGGGCTGCGAACCATCACGTCGACTGTTGAACCACCACGTCAACCGTTCGTTTACAAGGAAACGAGCATACGCTAAATAAAAGCGAGAGCTGTCGGACCATCACGTCGACCGTTGAACCATCACGTCAACCTTTCGTTCACAAGGAAACGAGCATACACTAAATAAAAGTGAAAGCTGTCGAACCATCACGTCGACCGTTGAACCATCACGTCAACCTTTCCTTTACAAGGAAACGAGCATACGCTAAATAAAAGCGAGAGCTGTCGAACCATCACATCGACCGTTGAACCATCACGTAAACCTTTCGTTCAAAAGGAAGCGAGTATACGCTAAATAAAAGTGAGAGCTATCGAACCATCACGTTGATCGTTGAACCATCACGTCAACCTTTCGTTCACAAGGAAACGAGCAGACACTAAATAAAAGCGAGTGCTGTCGAACCATCACGTCGACCATTGAACCATCACGTCAACTTTTGGATTACAAGAAAACGAGCATACGCTAAATAAAAGTGAGAGCTGTCGAACCATCACGTCGACCGTTGAACCATCACGTCAACCTTTCGTTTAAAAGGAAACGAGCATATGCTAAATAAAAGCGAGAGCTGTCCAACCATCACGTCGACCGTTGAACCATCACGTCAACTTTTCGTTCACAAGGAAACGAGCATACACTAAACAAAAGCGAGAGCTGTCGAACCATTCCGTAGACCGTTGAACAATCACGTAAACCTTTCGTTTACAAGGAAACGAGCATAAGCTAAATAAAAGCGAGAGCTGTCGAACCATAACGTCGACCGTTGAACCATCACGTCAACCTTTCGTTCACAAGGAAACGAGCATACACTAAATGAAAGTGAGAGCTGTCGAACCATCACGTCGACCGTTGAACCATCACGTCAACCTTTCGTTTACAAGCAAAAGAGCATACGCTAAATAAAAGCGAGAGCTGTCGAACCATCAAGTCAACCATTGAACCATCACGTCAACCTTTCGTTCACAAGGAAACGAGCATACGCTAAATAAAAGCGAGGGCTGCAAACCATCACGTCGACCGTTGAACCACCACGTCTACCGTTCGTTTAAAAGGAAACGAGCATACGCTAAATAAAAGCGAGAGCTGTCGAACCATCACGTCGACCGTTGAACCATCACGTCAACCTTTTGTTTACAAGGAAACGAGCATACGCTAAATAAAAGCGAGAGCTGTTGAACCATCACGTCGACCGTTGAACCATCACGTCAACCTTTCGTTCACAAGGAAACGAGCATACACTAAATAAAAGTGAGAGCTGTCGAACCATCACGTCGACCGTTGAACGATCACGTCAACCTTTCCTTTACAAGGAAACGAGCATACGCTAAATAAAAGCGAGAGCTGTCGAACCATCATGTCGACCGTTGAACCATCACGTCAACCTTTCGTTTGCAAGGAAACGAGCATACGCTATATAAAAGCGAGTGCCGTCGAACTATCACGTTGACTGTCGAACCATCACGTCATCCTTTCCTTCATAAGGAAACGAGCCTACGCTAAATAAAAGCGAGTGCTGTCGAACCATCACATCGACCGTTGAACCATCACGTCAACCCTTCGTTCACAAGGAAACGAGCATACACTAAATGAAAGTGAGAGCTGTCGAACCATCACGTCGACCGTTGAACCATCACGTCAACCTTTCGTTTACAAGCAAAATAGCATACGCTAAATAAAAGCGAGAGCTGTCGAACCATCAAGTCGACCGTTGAATCATCACGTAAACCTTTCGTTCACAAGGAGACGAGCATAAGCTAAATAAAAGCGAGAGCTGTCGAACCATCACGTCGACCTATGAACCATCACGTCAACCTTTCGTTCACAAGGAAACGAGCATACACTAAATGAAAGTGAGAGCTGTCGAACCATCACGTCGACCGTTGAACCATCACGTCAACTTTTTGTTTACAAGCAAAAGAGCATACGCTAAATAAAAGCGAGAGCTGTCGAACCATCAAGTCGACCGTTGAACCATCACGTCAACCTTTCGTTCACAAGGAAACGAGCATACACTAAATAAAAGCGAGGGCTGCGAACCATCACGTCGACTGTTGAACCACCACGTCAACCGTTCGTTTACAAGGAAACGAGCATACGCTAAATAAAAGCGAGAGCTGTCGGACCATCACGTCGACCGTTGAACCATCACGTCAACCTTTCGTTCACAAGGAAACGAGCATACACTAAATAAAAGTGAAAGCTGTCGAACCATCACGTCGACCGTTGAACCATCACGTCAACCTTTCCTTTACAAGGAAACGAGCATACGCTAAATAAAAGCGAGAGCTGTCGAACCATCACATCGACCGTTGAACCATCACGTAAACCTTTCGTTCAAAAGGAAGCGAGTATACGCTAAATAAAAGTGAGAGCTATCGAACCATCACGTTGATCGTTGAACCATCACGTCAACCTTTCGTTCACAAGGAAACGAGCAGACACTAAATAAAAGCGAGTGCTGTCGAACCATCACGTCGACCATTGAACCATCACGTCAACTTTTGGATTACAAGAAAACGAGCATACGCTAAATAAAAGTGAGAGCTGTCGAACCATCACGTCGACCGTTGAACCATCACGTCAACCTTTCGTTTAAAAGGAAACGAGCATATGCTAAATAAAAGCGAGAGCTGTCCAACCATCACGTCGACCGTTGAACCATCACGTCAACTTTTCGTTCACATGGAAACGAGCATACACTAAACAAAAGCGAGAGCTGTCGAACCATTCCGTAGACCGTTGAACAATCACGTAAACCTTTCGTTTACAAGGAAACGAGCATAAGCTAAATAAAAGCGAGAGCTGTCGAACCATAACGTCGACCGTTGAACCATCACGTCAACCTTTCATTCACAAGGAAACGAGCATACACTAAATGAAAGTGAGAGCTGTCGAACCATCACGTCGACCGTTGAACCATCACGTCAACCTTTCGTTTACAAGCAAAAGAGCATACGCTAAATAAAAGCGAGAGCTGTCGAACCATCAAGTCAACCATTGAACCATCACGTCAACCTTTCGTTCACAAGGAAACGAGCATACGCTAAATAAAAGCGAGGGCTGCGAACCATCACGTCGACCGTTTGAACCACCACGTCTACCGTTCGTTTAAAAGGAAACGAGCATACGCTAAATAAAAGCGAGAGCTGTCGAACCATCACGTCGACCGTTGAACCATCACGTCAACCTTTTGTTTACAAGGAAACGAGCATACGCTAAATAAAAGCGAGAGCTGTTGAACCATCACGTCGACCGTTGAACCATCACGTCAACCTTTCGTTCACAAGGAAACGAGCATACACTAAATAAAAGTGAGAGCTGTCGAACCATCACGTCGACCGTTGAACGATCACGTCAACCTTTCCTTTACAAGGAAACGAGCATACGCTAAATAAAAGCGAGAGCTGTCGAACCATCATGTCGACCGTTGAACCATCACGTCAACCTTTCGTTTGCAAGGAAACGAGCATACGCTATATAAAAGCGAGTGCCGTCGAACTATCACGTTGACTGTCGAACCATCACGTCATCCTTTCCTTCATAAGGAAACGAGCCTACGCTAAATAAAAGCGAGTGCTGTCGAACCATCACATCGACCGTTGAACCATCACGTCAACCCTTCGTTCACAAGGAAACGATCATACACTAAATGAAAGTGAGAGCTGTCGAACCATCACGTCGACCGTTGAACCATCACGTCAACCTTTCGTTTACAAGCAAAAGAGCATACGCTAAATAAAAGCGAGAGCTGTCGAACCATCAAGTCGACCGTTGAATCATCACGTAAACCTTTCGTTCACAAGGAAACGAGCATAAGCTAAATAAAAGAGAGAGTTGTCGAACCATCACGTCGACCTATGAACCATCACGTCAACCTTTCGTTCACAAGGAAACGAGCATACACTAAATGAAAGTGAGAGCTGTCGAACCATCACGTCGACCGTTGAACCATCACGTCAACTTTTCGTTTACAAGCAAAAGAGCATACGCTAAATAAAAGCGAGAGCTGTCGAACCATCATGTCGACCGTTGAACCATCACGTCAACCTTTCGTTTGCAAGGAAACGAGCATACGCTATATAAAAGCGAGTGCCGTCGAACTATCACGTTGACTGTCGAACCATCACGTCAACCTTTCGTTCACAAGGAAACGAGCATACACTAAATAAAAGCGAGGGCTGCGAACCATCACGTGGACTGTTGAACCACCACGTCAACCGTTCGTTTACAAGGAAACGAGCATACGCTAAATAAAAGCGAGAGCTGTCGAACCATCACGTCGACCGTTGAACCATCACGTCAACCTTTCATTCACAAGGAAACGAGCATACACTAAATAAAAGTGAGAGCAGTCGAACCATCACGTCGACCGTTGAACCATCACGTCAACCTTTCCTTTACAAGGAAACGAGCATACGCTAAATAAAAGCGAGAGTTGTCGAACCATCACGTCGACCGTTGAACCATCACGTCAACTTTTCGTTCACAAGGAAACGAGCATACACTAAACAAAAGCGAGAGATGTCGAACCATCATGTCGACCTTCCATCTTCAAAAGCAGCGGGCAAAGCACTAAAGAAAATCGCGAACTGTCGAACCATCACGTCAACCGTTGAACCATCACGTCAACCTTTCGTTAACAAGAAAACGAGCATACGCTAAATAAAAGCGAGAAAAGTCGAACCATCACGTCGACCATTGAACCATCACGTCAACCCTTTGTTTACAAGGAAACGAGCATACGCTAAATAAAAGCGAGAGCTGTCGAACCATCATGTCGACCGTTGAATCATCACGTCAACCTTTCGTTTAGAAGGCAACGAGCATACGCTATATAAAAGCGAGTGCCGTCGAACCATCACGTTGACTGTCGAACCATCACGTCAACCTTTCCTTCATAAGGAAACGAGCCTACGCTAATTAAAAGCGAGTGCCGTCGAACCATCACATCGACCGTTGAACCATCACGTCAACCTTTCGTTCACAAGGAAACGAGCAAAGCACTAAATAAAAGTGCGAACTGTCGAACCATCACGTCGACCGTTGAACCATCACGTCAACCTTTCGTTCACAAGGAAACGAGCCTACGCTAAATAAAAGCGAGTGTCGTCGAACCATCACATCGACCGTTGAACCATGACGTCAACCTTTCGTTCACAAGAAAACGATTATACGCTAAATAAAAGCGAGTGTTGTCGAACTATCACGTCGATCGTTGAACCATTACGTCAACCTTTTGTTTACAAGGAAACGAGCATAAGCTAAATAAAAGCGAGAGCTGCGAACCATCACGTCGACCGTTGAACCACCATGTCAACCTTTCGTTTACAAGGAAACGAGCATACGCTAAATAAAAGCGAGAGCTGTCAAACCATCACATTGACTGTTGAACCATCACGTCAACCTTTCGTTCACAAGGAAACGATCATACACTAAATAAAAGTGAGAGCTGTCGAACCATCACGTCGACCGTTCAACCATCACGTCAACCTTTGGTTTACAAGGAAACAAGCATACGCTAAATAAAAGCGAGTGCTGTCGAACCATCACGTCGACCATTGAACCATCACGTCAACCTTTCGTTTACAAGGAAACGAGCATACGCTAAATAAAAGCGAGAGCTATCGAACCATCACGTTGACAGTTGAACCATCACGTTAACCTTTCGTTCACAAGGAAACGAGCATACACTAAATGAAAGTGAGAGCTGTCAAACCATCACGTCGACCGTTGAACAATCACGTCAACCTTTCGTTTATAACGAAACGAGCATACGCTAAATAAAAGCGAGAGCTGCGAACCATCACGTCGACTGTTGAACCACCACGTCAAACTTTCGTTTACAAGGAAACGAGCATACGCTAAATAAAAGCGAGAGTTGTCGAACCATCACGTCGACCGTTGAACCATCACGTCAACCTTTCGTTCACAAGGAAACGAGCATACACTAAATAAAAGTGAAAGCTGTCGAACCATCACGTCGACCCTTGAACCATCACGTCAACTTTTAGTTTACAAGGAAACGAGCATACGCTAAATAAAAGCGAGAGCTGTCGAACCATCACGTCGACCGTTTGAACCATCATGTAAACCTTTCGTTCACAAGGAAACGAGCATGCGCTAAATAAAAGTGAGAGTTGTCGAACCATCACGTTGATCGTTGAACCATCATGTCAACCTTTCGTTCACAAGGAAACGAGCATACACTAAATAAAAGCGAGTGCTGTCGAACCATCACGTCGACCATTGAACCATCACGTCAACTTTTGGATTACAAGGAAACGAGCATACGCTAAATAAAAGTGAGAGCTGTCGAACCATCACGTCGACCGTTGAACCATCACGTCAACCTTTCGTTCACAAGGAAACGAGCATACACTAAATGAAAGTGAGAGCTGTCGAACCATCACGTCGACCGTTGAACCATCACGTCAAACTTTCATTTACAAGCAAAAGAGCATACGCTAAATAAAAGCGAGAGCTGTCGAACCATCAAGTCGACCGTTGAACCATCACGTCAACCTTTCGTTCACAAGGAAACGAGCATACACTAAATAAAAGCAAGGGCTGCGAACCATCACGTCGACCGTTGAACCACCACGTCAACCGTTCGTTTACAAGGAAACGAGCATACGCTAAATAAAAGCGAGAGCTGTCGAACCGTCACGTCGACCGTTGAACCATCATGTCAACCTTTCATTCACAAGGAAACGAGCATACAATAAATAAAAGTGAGAGCTGTCGAACCATCACGTCGACCGTTGAACCATCACGTCAACCTTTCCTTTACAAGGAAACGAGCATACGCTAAATAAAAGCGAGAGCTGTCGAACCATCACGTCGACCGTTGAACCATCACGTCAACTTTTCGTTCACAAGGAAACGAGCATACGCTAAATAAAAGCGAGAAAAGTCGAACCATCACGTCGACCGTTGAACCATCATGTCAACCCTTCGTTTACAAGGAAACGAGCATACGCTAAATAAAAGCGAGAGCTGTCGAACCATCATGTCGACCGTTGAACCATCACGTCAACCTTTCGTTTACAAGGCAACGAGCATACGCTATATAAAAGCGAGTGCCGTCGAACCATCACATTGACTGTTGAACCATCACGTCAACCTTTCCTTCATAAGGAAACGAGCCTACGCTAATTAAAAGAGAGTCCCGTCGAACCATCACATCGACCGTTGAACCATCACGTCAACCTTTCGTTCACAAGGAAACGAGCAAAGCACTAAATAAAAGTGCGAACTGTCGAACCATCACGTCGACCGTTGAACCCTCACGTCAACCTTTCGTTCACAAGGAAACGAGCCTACGCTAAATAAAAGCGAGTGCCGTCGAACCATCACATCGACCGTTGAACCATGACGTCAACCTTTCGTTCACAAGAAAACGATTATACGGTAAATAAAAGCGAGTGCTGTCGAACCATCACGTCGACCGTTGAACCATTACGTCAACCTTTCGTTTACAAGGAAAGGAGCATAAGCTAAATAAAAGCGAGATCTGTGAACCATCACGTCGACCGTTGAACCACCATGTCAACCTTTAGTTTACAAGGAAACGAGCATACGCTAAATAAAAGCGAGAGCTGTCGAACCATCACGTCGACCGTTGAACCATCACGTCAACCTTTCGTTCACAAGGAAACGATCATACACTAAATTAAAAGTGAGAGCTGTCGAACCATCACGTCGACCGTTGAACCATCACGTCAACCTTTGGTTTACAAGGAAACGAGCATACGCTAAATAAAAGCGAGTGCTGTCGAACCATCACGTCGACCGTTGAACCATCACGTCAAACTTTCGTTTACAAGGAAACGAGCATACGCTAAATAAAAGCGAGAGCTATCGAACCATCACGTTGACCGTTGAACCATCACGTCAACCTTTCGTTCACAAGGAAACGAGCATACACTAAATGAAAGTGAGAGCTGTCAAACCATCACGTTGACCGTTGAACAATCACGTCAACCTTTCGTTTATAAGGAAACGAGCATACGCTAAATAAAAGCGAGAGCTGCGAACCATCACGTCGACTGTTGAACCACCACGTCAAACTTTCGTTTACAAGGAAACGAGCATACGCTAAATAAAAGCGAGAGCTGTCGAACCATCACGTCGACCGTTGAACCATCACGTCAACCTTTCGTTCACAAGGAAACGAGCATACATTAAATAAAAGTGAATGTTATCGAACCATCACGTCGACCATTGAACCATCACGTCAACTTTTAGTTTACAAGGAAACGAGCATACGCTAAATAAAAGCGAGAGCTGTCGAACCATCACGTCGACCGTTGAACCATCACGTAAACCTTTCGTTCACAAGGAAACGAGCATACGCTAAATAAAAGTGAGAGCTGTCGAACCATCACGTCGATCGTTAAACCATCACGTCAACCTTTCGTTCACAAGGAAACGAGCATACACTAAATAAAAGCGAGTGCTGTCGAACCATCACGTCGACCATTGAACCATCACGTCAACTTTTGGATTACAAGGAAACGAGCATACACTAAATAAAAGTGAGAGCTGTCGAACCATCACGTCGACCGTTGAACCATCACGTCAACCTTTCGTTCACAAGGAAACGAGCATACACTAAAAGAAAGTGAGAGCTGTCGACCCATCACGTCGACCGTTGAACCATCACGTCAACCTTTCGTTTACAAGCAAAAGAGCATACGCTAAATAAAAGCGAGAGCTGTCAAACCATCAAGTCGACCATTGAACCATCACGTCAACCTTTCATTCACAAGGAAACGAGCATACACTAAATAAAAGCGAGGGCTGCGAACCATCACGTCGACCGTTGAACCACCACGTCAACCGTTCGTTTACAAGGAAACGAGCATACGCTAAATTAAAGCGAGAGCTGTCGAACCATCACGTCGACCGTTTGAACCATCACGTCAACCTTTCATTCACAAGGAAACGAGCATACACTAAATAAAAGTGAGAGCTGTCGAACCATCACGTCGACCGTTGAACCATCACGTCAACCTTTCCTTTACAAGGAAACGAGCATATGCTAAATAAAAGCGAGAGCTGTCGAACCATCACATCGACCGTTGCACCATCACGTCAACTTTTCATTCACAAGGAAACGAGCATACGCTAAACAAAAGCGTGAGATGTCGAACCATCATGTCGACCTTCCATCTTCAAAAGCAGCGGGCAAAGCACTAAAGAAAATCGCGAACTGTCGAACCATCACGTCGACCGTTGAACCATCACGTCAACCTTTCGTTAACAAGAAAACAAGCATATGCTAAATAAAAGCGAGAAAAGTCGAACCATCACGTCGACCGTTGAACCATCACGTCAACCTTTCGTTCACAAGGAAATGAGCAAAGCACTAAATAAAAGTGCGAACTGTCGAACCATCACGTCGATCGTTGAAACATCACGTCAACCTTTCGTTCACAAGGAAACGAGCCTACGCTAAATAAAAGCGAGTGTCGTCAAACCATCACATCGACCGTTGAACCATGACGTTAACCTTTCGTTCACAAGAAAACGATTATACGCTAAATAAAAGCGAGTGTTGTCGAACCATCACGTCGACCGTTGAACCATTACGTCAACCTTTCGTTTACAAGGAAACGAGCATAAGCTAAATAAAAGCGAGAGCTGTGAACCATCACTTCGACCGTTGAACCACCACGTCAACCTTTCGTGTACAAGGAAACGAGCATACGCTAAATAAAAGCGAGAGCTGTCAAACCATCACGTCGACCGTTGAACCATCACGTCAACCTTTCGTTCACAAGGAAACGATCATACACTAAATAAAAGTGAGAGCTGTCGAACCATCACGTCGACCGTTGAACCATCACGTCAACCTTTGGTTTACAAGGAAACGAGCATACGCTAAATAAAAGCGAGAGCTGTCGAACCATCACGTCCACCGTTGAACCATCACGTCAACCTTTCGTTTACAAGGAAAAGAGCATACGCTAAATAAAAGCGAGAGCTATCGAACCATCACGTTGACCGTTGAACCATCACGTCAACCTTTCGTTCACAAGGAAACGGGCATACACTAAATGAAAGTGAGAGCTGTCGAACCATCACGTCGACCGTTGAACCATCACGTCAACCTTTCGTTTATAAGGAAACGAGCATACGCTAAATAAAAGCGAGAGCTGCGAACCATCACGTCGACCGTTGAACCACCACGTCAAACTTTCGTTTACAAGGAAACGAGCATACGCTAAATAAAAGCGAGAGCTGTCGAACCATCACGTCGACCGTTGAACCATCACGTCAACCTTTCGTTCACAAGGAAACGAGCATACACTAAATAAAAGTGAAAGCTGTCGAACCATCACGTCGACCATTGAACCATCACGTCAACTTTTGGTTTACAAGGAAAGAAGCATACGCTAAATAAAAGCGAGAGCTGTCGAACCATCACGTCGACCGTTGAACCATCACGTCAACCTTTCGTTCACAAGGAAACAAGCATACGCTAAATAAAAGTGAGAGCTGTCGAACTATCACGTCGACCGTTGAACCATCACGTCAACCTTTCGTTCACAAGGAAACGAGCATAAACTAAATAAAAGCGAGTGCTGTCGAACCATCACGTCGACCATTGAAACATCACGTCAACTTTTGGTTTACAAGGAAACGAGCATACGCTAAATAAAAGTGAGAGTTGTCGAACCATCACGTCGATCGTTGAACCATCACGTCAACCTTTCGTTTAAAAGGAAACGAGCATATGCTAAATAAAAGCGAGAGCTGTCGAACCATTACATCGACCGTTGAACCATCACGTCAACTTTTCGTTCACAAGGAATGAGCATACATTAAACAAAAGCGAGAGCTGTCGAACCATCACGTCGACCGTTGAACCATCACGTAAACCTTTCGTTTACAAGGAAACGAGCATAAGCTAAATAAAATCGAGAGTTGTCGAACCATCACGTCGACCGTTGAACCATCACGTCAACCTTTCGTTCACAAGGAAACGAGCATACACTAAATGAAAGTGAGAGCTGTCGAACCATCACGTCGACCATTGAACCATCACGTCAACCTTACGTTTAAAAGGAAACGAGCATATGCTAAATAAAAGCGAGAGCTGTCGAACCATCACGTCGACCGTTGAACCATCACGTCAACTTTTCGTTCACAAGGAAACGAGCATACACTAAACAAAAGCGAGAGCTGTCGAACCATCACGTCGACCGTTTGAACAATCACGTAAACCTTTCGTTTACAAGGAAACGAGCATAAGCTAAATAAAAGCGAGAGCTGTCGAACCATCACGTCGACCGTTGAACCATCACGTCAACCTTTCGTTCACAAGGAACGAGCATACACTAAATGAAAGTGAGAGCTGTCGAACCATCACGTCGACCGTTGAACCATCACGTCAACTTTTCGTTTACAAGCAAACGAGCATACGCTAAATAAAAGCGAGAGCTGTCGAACCATCAAGTCGACCGTTGAACCATCACGTCAACCTTTCGTTCAGAAGGAAACGAGCATACACTAAATAAAAGCGAGGGCTGCGAACCATCACGTCGACCGTTGAACCACCACGTCAACCGTTCGTTTAAAAGGAAACGAGCATACGCTAAATAAAAGCGAGAGCTGTCGAACCATCACGTAGACCGTTGAACCATCACGTCAACCTTTGGTTTACAAGGAAACGAGCATACGCTAAATAAAAGCGAGTGCTGTCGAACCATCACGTCGACCGTTGAACCATCACGTCAAACTTTCGTTTACAAGGAAACGAGCATACGCTAAATAAAAGCGAGAGCTATCGAACCATCACGTTGACCGTTGAACCATCACGTCAACCTTTCGTTCACAAGGAAACGAGCATACACTAAATGAAAGTGAGAGCTGTCAAACCATCACGTCGACCGTTGAACAATCACGTCAACCTTTCGTTTATAAGGAAACGAGCATACGCTAAATAAAAGCGAGAGCTGCGAACCATCACGTCGACTGTTGAACCACCACCTCCAACTTTCGTTTACAAGGAAACGAGCATACGCTAAATAAAAGCGAGAGCTGTCGAACCATCACGTCGACCGTTGAACCATCACGTCAACCTTTCGTTCACAAGGAAACGAGCATACACTAAATAAAAGTGAAAGCTGTTGAACCATCACGTCGACCATTGAACCATCACGTCAACTTTTAGTTTACAAGGAAACGAGCATACGCTAAATAAAAGCGAGAGCTGTCGAACCATCATGTCGACCGTTGAACCATCACGTAAACCTTTCGTTCACAAGGAAACGAGCATACGCTAAATAAAAGTGAGAGCTGTCGAACCATCACGTCGATCGTTGAACCATCACGTCAACCTTTCGTTCACAAGGAAACGAGCATACACTAAATAAAAGCGAGTGCTGTCGAACCATCACGTCGACCATTGAACCATCACGTCAAATTTTGGATTACAATGAAACGAGCATACACTAAATAAAAGTGAGAGTTGTCGAACCATCACGTCGACCGTTGAACCATCACGTCAACCTTTCGTTCACAAGGAAACGAGCATACACTAAATGAAAGTGAGAGCTGTCGACCCATAACGTCGACCGTTTGAACCATCACGTCAACCTTTCGTTTACAAGCAAAAGAGCATACGCTAAATAAAAGCGAGAGCTGTCAATCCATCAAGTCGACCGTTGAACCATCACGTCAACCTTTCATTCACAAGGAAACGAGCATACACTAAATAAAAGCGAGGGCTGCGAACCATCACGTCGACCGTTGAACCACCACGTCAACCGTTCGTTTAAAAGGAAACGAGCATACGCTAAATAAAAGCGAGAGCTGTCGAACCATCACGTAGACCGTTGAACCATCACGTCAACCTTTGGTTTACAAGGAAACGAGCATACGCTAAATAAAAGCGAGTGCTGTCGAACCATCACGTCGACCGTTGAACCATCACGTCAAACTTTCGTTTACAAGGAAACGAGCATACGCTAAATAAAAGCGAGAGCTATCGAACCATCACGTTGACCGTTGAACCATCACGTCAACCTTTCGTTCACAAGGAAACGAGCATACACTAAATGAAAGTGAGAGCTGTCAAACCATCACGTCGACCGTTGAACAATCACGTCAACCTTTCGTTTATAAGGAAACGAGCATACGCTAAATAAAAGCGAGAGCTGCGAACCATCACGTCGACTGTTGAACCACCACCTCCAACTTTCGTTTACAAGGAAACGAGCATACGCTAAATAAAAGCGAGAGCTGTCGAACCATCACGTCGACCGTTGAACCATCACGTCAACCTTTCGTTCACAAGGAAACGAGCATACACTAAATAAAAGTGAAAGCTGTTGAACCATCACGTCGACCATTGAACCATCACGTCAACTTTTAGTTTACAAGGAAACGAGCATACGCTAAATAAAAGCGAGAGCTGTCGAACCATCACGTCGACCGTTGAACCATCACGTAAACCTTTCGTTCACAAGGAAACGAGCATACGCTAAATAAAAGTGAGAGCTGTCGAACCATCACGTCGATCGTTGAACCATCACGTCAACCTTTCGTTCACAAGGAAACGAGCATACACTAAATAAAAGCGAGTGCTGTCGAACCATCACGTCGACCATTGAACCATCACGTCAACTTTTGGATTACAAGGAAACGAGCATACACTAAATAAAAGTGAGAGTTGTCGAACCATCACGTCGACCGTTGAACCATCACGTCAACCTTTCGTTCACAAGGAAACGAGCATACACTAAATGAAAGTGAGAGCTGTCGACCCATAACGTCGACCGTTGAACCATCACGTCAACCTTTCGTTTACAAGCAAAAGAGCATACGCTAAATAAAAGCGAGAGCTGTCAATCCATCAAGTCGACCGTTGAACCATCACGTCAACCTTTCATTCACAAGGAAACGAGCATACACTAAATAAAAGCGAGGGCTGCGAACCATCACGTCGACCGTTGAACCACCACGTCAACCGTTCGTTTACAAGGAAACGAGCATACGCTAAATAAAAGCGAGAGCTGTCGAACCATCACGTCGACCGTTGAACCATCACGTCAACCTTTCATTCACAAGGAAACGAGCATACACTAAATAAAAGTGAGAGCTGTCGAACCATCACGTCGACCGTTGAACCATCACGTCAACCTTTCCTTTACAAGGAAACGAGCAGACGCTAAATAAAAGCGAGAGCTGTCGAACCATCACGTCGACCGTTGAACCATCACGTCAACTTTTCGTTCACAAGGAAACGAGCATACGCTAAACAAAAGCGAGAGATGTCGAACCATCATGTCGACCTTCCATCTTCAAAAGCAGCGGGCAAAGCACTAAAGAAAATCGCGAACTGTCGAACCATCACGTCGACCGTTGAACCATCACGTCAACCTTTCGTTAACAAGAAAACGAGCATATGCTAAATAAAAGCGAGAAAAGTCGAACCATCACTCAACCTTTCGTTCACAAGGAAATAAGCAAAGCACTAAATAAAAGTGCGAACTGTCGAACCATCACGTCGACCGTTGAAACATCACGTCAACCTTTCGTTCACAAGGAAACGAGCCTACGCTAAATAAAAGCGAGTGCCGTCGAACCATCACATCGACCGTTGAACCATGACGTTAACCTTTCGTTCACAAGAAAACGATTATACGCTAAATAAAAGCGAGTGTTGTCGAACCATCACGTCGACCGTTGAACCATTACGTCACACCTTTCGTTTACAAGGAAACGAGCATAAGCTAAATAAAAGCGAGAGCTACGAACCATCACTTCGACCGTTGAACCACCACGTCAACCTTTCGTCTACAAGGAAACGAGCATACGCTAAATAAAAGCGAGAGCTGTCGAACCATCACGTCGACCGTTGAACCATCACGTCAACCTTTCGTTCACAAGGAAACAATCATACACTAAATAAAAGTGAGAGCTGTCGAACCATCACGTCGACCGTTGAACCATCACGTTAACCTTTGGTTTACAAGGAAACGAGCATACGCTAAATAAAAGCGAGAGCTGTCGAACCATCACGTCGACCGTTGAACCATCACGTCAACCTTTCATTTACAAGGAAACGAGCATACGCTAAATAAAAGCGAGAGCTATCGAACCATCACGTTGACCGTTGAACCATCACGTCAACCTTTCGTTCACAAGGAAACGGGCATACACTAAATGAAAGTGAGAGCTGTCGAACCATCACGTCGACCGTTGAACCATCACGTCAACCTTTCGTTTATAAGGAAACGAGCATACGCTAAATAAAAGCGAGAGCTGCGAACCATTACGTCGACCGTTGAACCACCACGTCAAACTTTCGTTTACAAGGAAACGAGCATACGCTAAATAAAAGCGAGAGATGTCGAACCATCACGTCGACCGTTGAACCATCACGTCAACCTTTCGTTCACAAGGAAACGAGCATACACTAAATAAAAGTGAAAGCTGTCGAACCATCACGTCGACCATTGAACCATCACGTCAACTTTTGGTTTACAAAGGAAACAAGCATACGCTAAATAAAAGCGAGAGCTGTCGAACCATCACGTCGACCGGTTGAACCATCACGTCAACCTTTCGTTCACAAGGAAACAAGCATACGCTAAATGAAAGTGAGAGCTGTCGAACCATCACGTCGACCGTATGAACCATCACGTCAACCTTTCGTTCACAAGGAAACGAGCACAAACTAAATAAAAGCGAGTGTTGTTGAACCATCACGTCGACCATTGAAACATCATGTCAACTTTTGGTTTACAAGGAAACGAGCATACGCTAAATAAAAGTGAGAAGTTGTCGAACCATCACGTCGACCGTTGAACCATCACGTCAACCTTTCGTTTAAAGGAAACGAGCATATGCTAAATAAAAGCGAGAGCTGTCGAACCATTACGTCAACCGTTGAACCATCACGTCAACTTTTCGTTCACAAGGAATGAGCATACATTAAACAAAAGCGAGAGCTGTCGAACCATCACGTCGAACCGTTGAACCATCACGTAAACCTTTCGTTTACAAGGAGAACAAGCATAAGCTAAATAAAAGCGAGAGTTGTCGAACCATCACGTCGACCGTTGAACTATCACGTCAACCTTTCGTTCACAAGGAAACGAGCATACACTGAATGAAAGTGAGAGCTGTCGAACCATCACGTCGACCGTTGAACCATCACGTCAACCTTTCGTTAAAAGGAAACGAGCATATGCTAAATAAAAGCGAGAGCTGTCGAACCATCACGTCGACCGTTGAACCATCACGTCAACTTTCTCGTTCACAAGGAAACGAGCATACACTAAACAAAAGCGAGAGTTGTCGAACCATCAACGTCGACGTTGAACAATCACGTAAACCTTTCGTTTACAAGGAAATGAGCATATGCTAAATAAAAGCGAGAGCTGTCGAACCATCACGTCGACCGTTGAACCATCACTGTCAACCTTTCGTTCACAAGGAAACGAGCATACACTAAATGAAAGTGGGAGCTGTCGAACCATCACGTCGACCCGTTGAACCATCACGTCAACCTTTCGTTTACAAGCAAACGAGCATACGCTAAATAAAAGCGGAGAGCTGTCGAACCATCAAGTCGACCGTTGAACCATCACGTCAACCCTTTCGTTCAAAAGGAAACGAGCATACACTAAATAAAAGTGAGGGCTGCGAACCATCACGTCGACCGTTGAACCACCACGTCAACCGTTCGTTTAAAAGGAAACGAGCATACGCTAAATAAAAGCGAGAGCTGTCGAACCATCACGTCGACCGTTGAGCCATCACGTCAACCTTTTGTTTACAAGGAAACGAGCATACCGCTAAATAAAAGCGAGAGATGTTGAACCATCACGTCGACCGTTGAACCACCACGTCAACCTTTCCTTTACAAGGAAACGAGCATACGCTAAATAAAAGCGAGAGTTGTCGAACCATCACGTCGACCGTTGAACCATCATGTCAACCTTTCATTCACAAGGAAACGAGCATACACTAAATAAAAGCGAGAGCTGTCAAACCATCACGTCGACCGTTGAACCATCACGTCAACCTTTCCTTTACAAGGAAACGAGCATACGCTAAATAAAAGCGAGAGCTGTCGAACCATCTCGTCGACCGTTGAACATCACGTCAACTTTTCGTTCACAAGGAAACGAGCATACGCTAACAAAAGCGAGAGATGTCGAACCATCACGTCGACCGTTTGAACAATCACGTCAACCTTTCGTTTATAAGGAAAACGAGCATACGCTAAATAAAAGTGAGAGCTGCGAACCATCACGTCGACTGTTGAACCACCACCTCCAACTTTCGTTTACAAGGAAACGAGCATACGCTAAATAAAAGCGAGAGCTGTCGAACCATCACGTTGACCGTTGAACCATCACGTCAACCTTTCGTTCACAAGGAAACGAGCATACACTAAATAAAAGTGAAAGCTGTTGAACCAATCACGTCGACCATTGAACCATCACGTCAACTTTTAGTTTACAAGGAAACGAGCATACGCTAAATAAAAGCGGAGGAGGCTGTCGAACCATCACGTCGACCGTTGAACCATCACGTAAACCTTTCGTTCACAAGGAAACGAGCATACGCTAAATAAAAGTGAGAGCTGTCGAACCATCACGTCGATCGTTGAACCATCACGTCAACCTTTCGTTCACAAGGAAACGAGCATACACTAAATAAAAGCGAGTGCTGTCGAACCATCACGTCGACCATATGAACCATCAACGTCAACTTTTGGATTACAAGGAAACGAGCATACACTAAATAAAAGTGAGAGTTGTCGAACCATCACGTCGACCGTTGAACCATCACATCAACCTTTCGTTCACAAGGAAACGAGCATACACTAAATGAAAGTGAGAGCTGTCGACCCATAACGTCGACCGTTGAACCATCACGTCAACCTTTCGTTTACAAGCAAAAGAGCATACGCTAAATAAAAGCGAGAGCTGTCAAACCATCAAGTCGACCGTTGAACCATCACGTCAACCTTTCATTCACAAGGAAACGAGCATACACTAAATAAAAGCGAGGGCTGCGAACACATCACGTCGACCGTTGAACCACCACGTCAACCGTTCGTTTACAAGGAAACGAGCATACGCTAAATAAAAGCGAGAGCTGTCGAACCATCACGTCGACCGTTGAACAATCACGTAAACCTTTCGTTTACAAGGAAATGAGCATATGCTAAATAAAAGCGAGAGCTGTCGAACCATCACGTCGACCGTTGAACCATCACGTCAACCTTTCGTTCACAAGGAAACGAGCATACACTAAATGAAAGTGGGAGCTGTCGAACCATCACGTCCGACCGTTGAACCATCACGTCAACCTTTCGTTTACAAGCAAACGAGCATACGCTAAATAAAAGCGAGAGCTGTCGAACCATCAAGGTCGACCGTTGAACCATCACGTCAACCTTTCGTTCAAAAGGAAACGAGCATACACTAAATAAAAGTGAGGGCTGCGAACCATCACGTCGACCGTTGAACCACCACGTCAACCGTTCGTTTAAAAGGAAACGAGCATACGCTAAATAAAAGCGAGAGCTGTCGAACCATCACGTCGACCGTTGAGCCATCACGTCAACCTTTTGTTTACAAGGAAACGAGCATACGCTAAATAAAAGCGAGAGATGTTGAACCATCACGTCGACCGTTGAACCACCACGTCAACCTTTCCTTTACAAGGAAACGAGCATACGCTAAATAAAAGCGAGAGTTGTCGAACCATCACGTCGACCGTTGAACCATCATGTCAACCTTTCATTCACAAGGAAACGAGCATACACTAAATAAAAGCTAGAGCTGTCAAACCATCACGTCGACCGTTGAACCATCACGTCAACCTTTCCTTTACAAGGAAACGAGCCATACGCTAAATAAAAGCGAGAGCTGTCGAACCATCACGTCGACCGTTGAACCATCACGTCAACTTTTCGTTCACAAGGAAACGAGCATACGCTAAACAAAAGCGAGAGATGTCGAACCATCACGTCGACCGTTGAACAATCACGTCAAACCTTTCGTTTATAAGGAACGAGCATACGCTAAATAAAGCGAGAGCTGCGAACCATCACGTCGACTGTTGAACCACCACCTCCAACTTTCGTTTACAAGGAAACGAGCATACGCTAAATAAAAGCGAGAGCTGTCGAACCATCACGTTGACCGTTGAACCATCACGTCAACCTTTCGTTCACAAGGAAACGAGCATACACTAAATAAAAGTGAAAGCTGTTGAACCATCACGTCGACCATTGAACCATCACGTCAACTTTTAGTTTACAAGGAAACGAGCATACGCTAAATAAAAGCGAGAGCTGTCGAACCATCACGTCGACCGTTGAACCATCACGTAAACCTTTCGTTCACAAGGAAACGAGCATACGCTAAATAAAAGTGAGAGCTGTCGAACCATCACGTCGATCGGTTGAACCATCACGTCAACCTTTCGTTCACAAGGAAATGAGCATACACTAAATAAAAGCGAGTGCTGTCGAACCATCACGTCGACCATTGAACCATCACGTCACTTTTGGATTACAAGGAAACGAGCATACACTAAATAAAAGTGAGAGTTGTCGAACCATCACGTCGACCGTTGAACCATCACGTCAACCTTTCGTTCACAAGGAAACGAGCATACACTAAATGAAAGTGAGAGCTGTCGACCCATAACGTCGACCGTTGAACCATCACGTCAACCTTTCGTTTACAAGCAAAAGAGCATACGCTAAATAAAAGCGAGAGCTGTCCAAACCATCAAGTCGACCGTTGAACCATCACGTCAACCTTTCATTCACAAGGAAACGAGCATACACTAAATAAAAGCGAGGGCTGCGAACCATCACGTCGACCGTTGAACCACCACGTCAACCGTTCGTTTACAAGGAAACGAGCATACGCTAAATAAAAGCGAGAGCTGTCGAACCATCACGTCGACCGTTGAACCATCCACGTCAACCTTTCATTCACAAGGAAACGAGCATACACTAAATAAAAGTGAGAGCTGTCGAACCATCACGTCGACCGTTGAACCATTCACCGTCCAACCTTTCCTTTACAAGGAAACGGAGCAGACGCTAAATAAAAGCGAGAGCTGTCGAACCATCACGTCGACCGTTGAACCATCACGTCAACTTTTCGTTCACAAGGAAACGAGCATCACGTCGACCTTCCATCTTCAAAAGCAGCGGGCAAAGCACTAAAGAAAATCGCGAACTGTCGAACCATCACGTCGACCGTTGAACCATCACGTCAACCTTTCGTTAACAAGAAAACGAGCATATGCTAAATAAAAGCGAGAAAAGTCGAACCATCACGTCGACCGTTGAACCATCACGTCAACCTTTCGTTCACAAGGAAATAAGCAAAGCACTAAATAAAAGTGCGAACTGTCGAACCATCACGTCGACCGTTGAAACATCACGTCAACCTTTCGTTCACAAGGAAACGAGCCTACGCTAAATAAAAGCGAGTGCCGTCGAACCATCACATCGACCGTTGAACCATGACGTTAACCTTTCGTTCACAAGGAAAACGATTATAAGCTAATAAAAGCGAGTGTTGTCGAACCATCACGTCGACCGTTGAACCATTACGTCAACCTTTCGTTTACAAGGGAAACGAGCATAAGCTAAATAAAAGCGAGAGCTGCGAACCATCACTTCGACCGTTGAACCACCACGTCAACCTTTCGTCTACAAGGAAACGAGCATACGCTAAATAAAAGCGAGAGCTGTCGAACCATCACGTCGACCGTTGAACCCATCACGTCAACCTTATCGTTCACAAGGAAACAATCATACACTAAATAAAAGTGAGAGCTGTCGAACCATCACGTCGACCGTTGAACCATCACGTCAACCTTTGGTTTACAAGGAAACGAGCATACGCTAAATAAAAGCGAGAGTTGTCGAACCATCACGTCCACCGTTGAACCATCACGTCAACCTTTCGTTTACAAGGAAACGAGCATACGCTAAATAAAAGCGAGAGCTATCGAACCATCACGTTGACCGTTGAACCATCACGTCAACCTTTCGTTCACAAGGAAACGGGCATACACTAAATGAAAGTGAGAGCTGTCGAACCATCACGTCGACCGTTTGAACCATCACGTCAACCTTTCGTTATAAGGAAACGAGCATACGCTAAATAAAAGCGAGAGCTGCGAACCATCACGTCGACCGTTTGAACCACCACGTCAAACTTTCGTTTACAAGGAAACGAGCATACGCTAAATAAAAGCGAGAGCTGTCGAACCATCACGTCGACTGTTTGAACCATCACGTCAACCTTTCGTTCACAAGGAAACGAGCATACACTAAATAAAAGTGAAAGCTGTCGAACCAATCACGTCGACCATTGAACCATCACGTCAACTTTTGGTTTACAAGGAAACAAGCATACGCTAAATAAAAGCGAGAGCTGTCGAACCATCACGTCGTACCGTTGAACCATCACGTCAACCTTTCGTTCACAAGGAAACAAGCATACGCTAAATGAAAGTGAGAGCTGTCGAACCATCACGTCGACCGTTGAACCCATCACTGTCAACTTTTGGATTACAAGGAAACGAGCATACACTAAATAAAAGTGAGAGTTGTCGAACCCATCACGTCGACCGTTGAACCCATCACGTCAACCTTTCGTTCACAGGAAACGAGCATACACTAAATGAAAGTGAGAGCTGTCGACCCATAACGTCGACCGTTGAACCATCACGTCAACCTTTCGTTTACAAGCAAAAGAGCACGCGCTAAATAAAAGCGAGAGCTGTCAAACCATCAAGTCGACCGTTGAACCATCACGTCAACCTTTCATTCACAAGGAAACGAGCATACACTAAATAAAAGCGAGGGCTGCGAACCATCACGTCGACCGTTGAACCACCACGTCAACCGTTCATTTACAAGGAAACGAGCATACGCTAAATAAAAGCGAGAGCTGTCGAACCATCACGTCGACCGTTGAACCATCACGTCAACCTTTCATTCACAAGGAAACGAGCATACACTAAATAAAAGTGAGAGCTGTCGAACCATCACGTCGACCGTTGAACCATCACGTCAACCTTTCCTTTACAAGGAAACGAGCAGACGCTAAATAAAAGCGAGATCTGTCGAACCATCACGTCGACCGTTGAACCATCACGTCAACTTTTCGTTCACAAGGAAACGAGCATACGCTAAACAAAAGCGAGAGATGTCGAACCATCATGTCGACCTTCCATCTTCAAAAGCAGCGGGCAAAGCACTAAAGAAAATCGCGAACTGTCGAACCATCACGTCGACCGTTGAACCATCACGTCAACCTTTCGTTAACAAGAAAACGAGCATATGCTAAATAAAAGCGAGAAAAGTCGAACCATCACGTCGACCGTTGAACCATCACGTCAACCTTTCGTTCACAAGGAAATAAGCAAAGCACTAAATAAAAGTGCGAACTGTCGAACCATCACGTCGACCGTTGAAACATCACGTCAACCTTTCGTTCACAAGGAAACGAGCCTACGCTAAATAAAAGCGAGTGCCGTCGAACCATCACATCGACCGTTGAACCATGACGTTAACCTTTCGTTCACAAGAAAACGATTATACGCTAAATAAAAGCGAGTGTTGTCGAACCATCACGTCGACCGTTGAACCATTACGTCAACCTTTCGTTTACAAGGAAACGAGCATAAGCTAAATAAAAGCGAGAGCTGCGAACCATCACTTCGACCGTTGAACCACCACGTCAACCTTTCGTCTACAAGGAAACGAGCATACGCTAAATAAAAGCGAGAGCTGTCGAACCATCACGTCGACCGTTGAACCATCACGTCAACCTTTCGTTCACAAGGAAACAATCATACACTAAATAAAAGTGAGAGCTGTCGAACCATCACGTCGACCGTTGAACCATCACGTCAACCTTTGGTTTACAAGGAAACGAGCATACGCTAAATAAAAGCGAGAGCTGTCGAACCATCACGTCCACCGTTGAACCATCACGTCAACCTTTCGTTTACAAGGAAACGAGCATACGCTAAATAAAAGCGAGAGCTATCGAACCATCACGTTGACCGTTGAACCATCACGTCAACCTTTCGTTCACAAGGAAACGGGCATACACTAAATGAAAGTGAGAGCTGTCGAACCATCACGTCGACCGTTGAACCATCACGTCAACCTTTCGTTTATAAGGAAACGAGCATACGCTAAATAAAAGCGAGAGCTGCGAACCATCACGTCGACCGTTTGAACCACCACGTCAAACTTTCGTTTACAAGGAAACGAGCATACGCTAAATAAAAGCGAGAGCTGTCGAACCATCACGTCGACCGTTGAACCATCACGTCAACCTTTCGTTCACAAGGAAACGAGCATACACTAAATAAAAGTGAAAGCTGTCGAACCATCACGTCGACCATTGAACCATCACGTCAACTTTTGGTTTACAAGGAAACAAGCATACGCTAAATAAAAGCGAGAGCTGTCGAACCATCACGTCGACTGTTGAACCATCACGTCAACCTTTCGTTCACAAGGAAACAAGCATACGCGAAATGAAAGTGAGAGCTGTCGAACCATCACGTCGACCGTTGAACCATCACGTCAACCTTTCGTTCACAAGGAAACGAGCACAAACTAAATAAAAGCGAGTGTTGTCGAACCATCACGTCGACCATTGAAACATCATGTCAACTTTTGGTTTACAAGGAAACGAGCATACGCTAAATAAAAGTGAGAGTTGTCGAACCATCACGTCGACCGTTGAACCATCACGTCAACCTTTCGTTTAAAAGGAAACGAGCATATGCTAAATAAAAGCGAGAGCTGTCGAACCATTACGTCAACCGTTGAACCATCACGTCAACTTTTCGTTCACAAGGAATGAGCATACATTAAACAAAAGCGAGAGCTGTCGAACCATCACGTCGACCGTTGAACCATCACGTAAACCTTTCGTTTACAAGGAAACAAGCATAAGCTAAATAAAAGCGAGAGTTGTCGAACCATCACGTCGACCGTTGAACTATCACGTCAACCTTTCGTTCACAAGGAAACGAGCATACACTAAATGAAAGTGAGAGCTGTCGAACCATCACGTCGACCGTTGAACCATCACGTCAACCTTTCGTTTAAAAGGAAACGAGCATATGCTAAATAAAAGCGAGAGCTGTCGAACCATCACGTCGACCGTTGAACCATCACGTCAACTTTTCGTTCACAAGGAAACGAGCATACACTAAACAAAAGCGAGAGTTGTCGAACCATCACGTCGACCGTTGAACAATCACGTAAACCTTTCGTTTACAAGGAAATGAGCATAAGCTAAATAAAAGCGAGAGCTGTCGAACCATCACGTCGACCGTTGAACCATCACGTCAACCTTTCGTTCACAAGGAAACGAGCATACACTAAATGAAAGTGGGAGCTGTCGAACCATCACGTCGACCGTTGAACCATCACGTCAACCTTTCGTTTACAAGCAAACGAGCATACGCTAAATAAAAGCGAGAGCTGTCGAACCATCAAGTCGACCGTTGAACCATCACGTCAACCTTTCGTTCAAAAGGAAACGAGCATACACTAAATAAAAGTGAGGGCTGCGAACCATCACGTCGACCGTTGAACCACCACGTCAACCGTTCGTTTAAAAGGAAACGAGCATACGCTAAATAAAAGCGAGAGCTGTCGAACCATCACGTCGACCGTTGAGCCATCACGTCAACCTTTTGTTTACAAGGAAACGAGCATACGCTAAATAAAAGCGAGAGATGTTGAACCATCACGTCGACCGTTGAACCACCACGTCAACCTTTCCTTTACAAGGAAACGAGCATACGCTAAATAAAAGCGAGAGCTGTCGAACCATCACGTCGACCGTTGAACCATCACGTCAACCTTTCATTCACAAGGAAACGAGCATACACTAAATAAAAGTGAGAGCTGTTGAACCATCACGTCGACCGTTGAACCATCACGTCAACCTTTCCTTTACAAGGAAACGAGCATACGCTAAATAAAAGCGAGAGCTGTTGAACCATCACGTCGACCGTTGAACCATCACGTCAACTTTTCGTTCACAAGGAAACGAGCATACGCTAAACAAAAGCGAGAGATGTCGAACCATCATGTCGACCTTCCATCTTCAAAAGCAGCGGGCAAAGCACTAAAGAAAATCGCGAACTGTCGAACCATCACGTCGACCGTTGAACCATCACGTCAACCTTTCGTTAACAAGAAAACGAGCATATGCTAAATAAAAGCGAGAAAAGTCGAACCATCATGTCGACCGTTGAACCATCACGTCAACCTTTCGTTCACAAGGAAACGAGCAAAGCACTAAATAAAAGTGCGAACTGTCGAACCATCACGTCGACCGTTGAAACATCAAGTCAACCTTTCGTTCACAAGGAAACGAGCCTACGCTAAATGTAAGCGAGTGCCGTCGAACCATCACATCGACCGTTGAACCATGACGTTAACCTTTCGTTCACAAGAAAACGATTATACGCTAAATAAAAGCGAGTACTGTCGAACCATCACGTCGACCGTTGAACCATTACGTCAACCTTTCGTTTACAAGGAAACGAGCATAAGCCAAATAAAAGCGAGAGCTGCGAACCATCACTTCGACCGTTGAACCACCACGTCAACCTTTCGTGTACAAGGAAACGAGCATACGCTAAATAAAAGCGAGAGCTGTCGAACCATCACGTCGACCGTTGAACCATCACGTCAACCTTTCGTTCACAAGGAAACGATCATACACTAAATAAAAGTGAGAGTTGTCGAACCATCACGTCGACCGTTGAACCATCACGTCAACCTTTGGTTTACAAGGAAACGAGCATACGCTAAATAAAAGCGAGAGCTGTCGAACCATCACGTCCACCGTTGAACCATCACATCAACCTTTCGTTTACAAGGAAACGAGCATACTCTAAATGAAAGCGAGAGCTATCGAACCATCACGTTGACCGTTGAACCATCACGTCAACCTTTTGTTCACAAGGAAACGGGCATACACTAAATGAAAGTGAGAGCTGTCGAACCATCACGTCGACCGTTGAACCATCACGTCAAACTTTCGTTTATAAGGAAACGAGCATACGCTAAATAAAAGCGAGAGCTGCGAACCATCACGTCGACCGTTGAACCACCACGTCAAATTTTCGTTTACAAGGAAACGAGCATACGCTAAATAAAAGCGAGAGTTGTCGAACCATCACGTCGACCGTTGAACCATCACGTCAACCTTTCGTTCACAAGGAAACAAGCATACACTAAATAAAAGTGAAAGCTGTCGAACCATCACGTCGACCATTGAACCATCACGTCAACTTTTGGTTTACAAGGAAACAGGCATACGCTAAATAAAAGCGAGGGTTGTCGAACCATCACGTCGACCGTTGAACCATCACGTCAACCTTTCGTTCACAAGGAAACAAGCATACGCTAAATAAAAGTGACAGCTGTCGAACCATCACGTCAACCGTTGAACCATCACGTCAACCTTTCGTTCACAAGGAAACGAGCATAAACTAAATAAAAGCGAGTGCTGTCGAACCATCACGTCGACCATTGAAACATCACGTCAACTTTTGGTTTACAAGGAAACGAGCATACGCTAAATAAAAGTGAGAGTTGTCGAACCATCACGTCGACCGTTGAACCATCACGTCAACCTTTCGTTTAAAAGGAAACGAGCATATGCTAAATAAAAGCGAGAGTTGTCGAACCATCATGTTGACCGTTGAACCATCACGTCAACTTTTCGTTCACAAGGAATGAGCATACATTAAACAAAAGCGAGAGCTGTCGAACCATCACGTCGACCGTTGAACCATCACGTAAACCTTTCGTTTACAAGGAAACGAGCATAAGCTAAATAAAAGCGAGAGTTGTCGAACCATCACGTCGACTGTTGAACCATCACGTCAACCTTTCGTTCACAAGGAAACGAGCATACACTAAATGAAAGTGAGAGCTGTCGAACCATCACGTCGACCGTTGAACCATCACGTCAACCTTTCGTTTAAAAGGAAACGAGCATATGCTAAATAAAAGCGAGAGCTGTCGAACCATCACGTCGACCGTTGAACCATCACGTCAACCTTTCGTTCACAAGGAAACGAGCATACACTAAATGAAAGTGAGAGCTGTCGAACCATCACGTCGACCGTTGAACCATCACGTCAACCTTTCGTTCACAAGGAAACGAGCATACACTAAACAAAAGCGAGAGCTGTCGAACCATCACGTCGACCGTTGAACAATCACGTAAACCTTTCGTTTACAAGGAAACGAGCATAAGCTAAATAAAAGCGAGAGCTGTCGAACCATCACGTCAACCGTTGAACCATCACGTCAACCTTTCGTTCACAAGGAAACGAGCATACAATAAATGAAAGTGAGAGCTGTCGAACCATCACGTCGACCGTTGAACCATCACGTGAACCTTTCGTTTACAAACAAACGAGCATACGCTAAATAAAAGCGAGAGCTGTCGAACCATCAAGTCGACCGTTGAACCATTACGTCAACCTTTTATTCACAAGGAAACGAGCATACACTAAATAAAAGCGAGGGCTGCGAACCATCACGTCGACCGTTGAACCACCACGTCAACCGTTCGTTTAAAAGGAAACGAGCATACGCTAAATAAAAGCGAGAGCTGTCGAACCATCACGTCGACCGTTGAACCATCACGTCAACCTTTTGTTTACAAGGAAACGAGCATACGCTAAATAAAAGCGAGAGTTGTTGAACCATCACGTCGACCGTTGAACCATCATGTCAACCTTTCGTTCACAAGGAAACGAGCATAAACTAAATAAAAGTGAGAGTTGTCGAACCATCACGTCGACCGTTGAACCATCACGTCAACCTTTCCTTTACAAGGAAACGAGCATACGCTAAATAAAAGCGAGAGCTGTCGAAACATCATGTCGACCGTTGAACCATCACGTCAACCTTTCGTTTGCAAGGAAACGAGAATACGCTATATAAAAGCGAGTTCCGTCGAACTATCACGTTGACTGTCGAACCATCACGTCAACCTTTCCTTCATAAGGAAACGAGCCTACGCTAAATAAAAGCGAGTGCCGTCGAACCATCACATCGACCGTTGAACCATCACGTCAACCTTTCGTTCACAAGGAAACGAGCAAAGCACTAAATAAAAGTGCGAACTGTGGAACCATCACGTCGACCGTTGAAACATCACGTCAACCTTTCGTTCACAAGGAAACGAGCCTACACTAAATAAAAGCGAGTGCCGTCGAACCATCACATCGACCGTTGAACCATGACGTTAACCTTTCGTTCACAAGAAAACGATTATACGCTAAATAAAAGCGAGTGTTGTCGAACCATCACGTCGACCGTTGAACCATTACGTCAACCTTTCGTTTACAAGGAAACGAGCATAAGCTAAATAAAAGCGAGAGCTGCGAACCATCACGTCGACCGTTGAACCGCCACATCAACCTTTCGTGTACAAGGAAACGAGCATACGCTAAATAAAAGCGAGAGCTGTCGAACCATCACGTCGACCGTTGAACCATCACGTCAACCTTTAGTTCACAAGGAAATGATCATACACTAAATAAAAGTGAGAGCTGTCGAACCATCACGTCGACCGTTGAACCATCACGTCAACCTTTGGTTTACAAGGAAACGAGCATACGCTAAATAAAAGCGAGAGCTGTCGAACCATCACGTCCACCGTTGAACCATCACGTCAACCTTTCGTTTACAAGGAAACGAGCATACGCTAAATAAAAGCGAGAGCTATCGAACCATCACGTTGACCGTTGAACCATCACGTCAACCTTTCGTTCACAAGGAAACGGGCATACACTAAATGAAAGTGAGAGCTGTCGAACCATCACGTCGACCGTTGAACCATCACGTCAACCTTTAGTTTATAAGGAAACGAGCATACGCTAAATAAAAGCGAGAGCTGCGAACCATCACGTCGACCGTTGAACCACCACGTCAACCTTTCGTTCACAAGGAAACGAGCATACACTAAATGAAAGTGAGAGCTGTCGAACCATCACGTCGACCGTTGAACCATCACGTGAACCTTTCGTTTACAAGCAAACGAGCATACGCTAAATAAAAGCGAGAGCTGTCGAACCATCAAGTCGACCGTTGAACCATTACGTCAACCTTTTATTCACAAGGAAACGAGCATACACTAAATAAAAGCGAGGGCTGCGAACCATCACGTCGACCGTTGAACCACCACGTCAACCGTTCGTTTAAAAGGAAACGAGCATACGCTAAATAAAAGCGAGAGCTGTCGAACCATCACGTCGACCGTTGAACCATCACGTCAACCTTTTGTTTACAAGGAAACGAGCATACGCTAAATAAAAGCGAGAGTTGTTGAACCATCACGTCGACCGTTGAACCATCATGTCAACCTTTCGTTCACAAGGAAACGAGCATACACTAAATAAAAGTGAGAGTTGTCGAACCATCACGTCGACCGTTGAACCATCAATGTCAACCTTTCCTTTACAAGGAAACGAGCATACGCTAAATAAAAGCGAGAGCTGTCGAAACATCATGTCGACCGTTGAACCATCACGTCAACCTTTCGTTTGCAAGGAAACGAGAATACGCTATATAAAAGCGAGTGCCGTCGAACTATCACGTTGACTGTCGAACCATCACGTCAACCTTTCCTTCATAAGGAAACGAGCCTACGCTAAATAAAAGCGAGTGCCGTCGAACCATCACATCGACCGTTGAACCATCACGTCAACCTTTCGTTCACAAGGAAACGAGCAAAGCACTAAATAAAAGTGCGAACTGTGGAACCATCACGTCGACCGTTGAAACATCACGTCAACCTTTCGTTCACAAGGAAACGAGCCTACACTAAATAAAAGCGAGTGCCGTCGAACCATCACATCGACCGTTGAACCATGACGTTAACCTTTCGTTCACAAGAAAACGATTATACGCTAAATAAAAGCGAGTGTTGTCGAACCATCACGTCGACCGTTGAACCATTACGTCAACCTTTCGTTTACAAGGAAACGAGCATAAGCTAAATAAAAGCGAGAGCTGCGAACCATCACGTCGACCGTTGAACCGCCACATCAACCTTTCGTGTACAAGGAAACGAGCATACGCTAAATAAAAGCGAGAGCTGTCGAACCATCACGTCGACCGTTGAACCATCACGTCAACCTTTAGTTCACAAGGAAATGATCATACACTAAATAAAAGTGAGAGCTGTCGAACCATCACGTCGACCGTTGAACCATCACGTCAACCTTTGGTTTACAAGGAAACGAGCATACGCTAAATAAAAGCGAGAGCTGTCGAACCATCACGTCCACCGTTGAACCATCACGTCAACCTTTCGTTTACAAGGAAACGAGCATACGCTAAATAAAAGCGAGAGCTATTGAACCATCACGTTGACCGTTGAACCATCACGTCAACCTTTCGTTCACAAGGAAACGGGCATACACTAAATGAAAGTGAGAGCTGTCGAACCATCACGTCAACCTTTCGTTTATAAGGAAACGAGCATACGCTAAATAAAAGCGAGAGCTGCGAACCATCACGTCGACCGTTGAACCACCACGTCAAGCTTTCGTTTACAAGGAAACGAGCATACGCTAAATAAAAGCGAGAGCTGTCGAACCATCATGTCGACCGTTGAACCATCAAGTCAACCTTTCGTTCACAAGGAAATGAGCATACACTAAATAAAAGTGAAAGCTGTCGAACCATCACGTCGACCATTGAACCATCACGTCAACTTTTGGTTTACAAGGAAACAAGCATACGCTAAATAAAAGCGAGAGTTGTCGAACCATCACGTCGACCGTTGAACCATCACGTCAACCTTTCGTTCACAAGGAAACAAGCATACGCTAAATAAAAGTGAGAGCTGTCGAACCATCACGTCGACTGTTGAACCATCACGTCAACCTTTCGTTCACAAGGAAACAAGCATAAACTAAATAAAAGCGAGTGATGTCGAACCATCACGTCGACCATTGAACCATCACGTCAACTTTTGGTTTACAAGGAAACGAGCATACGCTAAATAAAAGTGAGAGTTGTCGAACCATCACGTCGACCTTTGAACCATCACATTAACTTTTCGTTCACAAGGAATGAGCATACATTAAACAAAAGCGAGAGCTGTCGAACCATCACGTCGACCGTTGAACCATCACGTAAACCATTCGTTTAGAAGGAAACGAGCATAAGCGAAATAAAAGAGAGAGCTGTCGAACCATCACGTCGACCGTTGAACCATCACGTCAACCTTTCGTTCACAAGGAAACGAGCATACACTAAATGAAAGTGAGAGCTGTCGAACCATCACGTCGACCGTTGAACCATCACGTCAACCTTTCGTTTACAAGCAAACGAGCATATGCTAAATAAAAGCGAGAGCTGTCGAACCATCAAGTCGACCGTTGAACCATCACGTCAACCTTTCGTTCACAAGGAAACGAGCATACATTAAATAAAAGCGAGAGCTGCGAACCATCACGTCGACCGTTGAACCACCACGGCAACCGTTCGTTTAAAAGGAAACGAGCATACGCTAAATAAAAGTGAGAGCTGTCGAACCATCACGTCGACCGTTGAACCATCACGTCAACCTTTTGTGTACAAGGAAACGAGCATACGCTAAATAAAAGCGAGAGCTGTCGAACCATCACGTCGACCGTTGAACCATCACGTCAACCTTTCGTTCACAAGGAAGCGAGCATACACTAAATAAAAGTGAGAGCTGTCGAACTATCACGTCGACCGTTGAACCATCACGTCAACCTTTCCTTTACAAGGAAACGAGCATACGCTAAATAATAGCGAGAGCTGTCGGACCATCACATTGACCGTTGAACCATCACGTCAACTTTTCGTTCACGACGAAACGAGCATACGCTAAACAAAAGCGAGAGCTGTCGAACCATCACGTCGACCTTCCATCTTCAAAAGAAGCGGGCAAAGCACTAAAGAAAATAGAGAACTGTCGAACCATCACGTCAACCAAAGCACGGACTCAAAGTGCAAAATGTAGAACCATCACGTCGACCGTTGAACCATCACGTCAACCTTTCGTTCACAAGAAAACGAGCATACGCTAAATAAAAGCGAGAAATGTCGAACCATCACGTCGATCGTTGAACCATCACGTCAACCCTCCGTTTACAAGGAAACGAGCATAAGCTAAATAAAAGCGAGAGCTGTCGAACCGTCATGTCGACCGTTGAACCATCACGTCAACCTTTCGTTTACAAGGAAACGAGCATACGCTATATAAAAGCGAGTGTCGTCGAACCATCACATTGACTGTTGAACCATGACGTTAACCTTTCGTTCACAAGAAAACGATTATACGCTAAATAAAAGCGAGTGCTATCGAACCATCACGTCGACCGTTGAACCATTACGTCAACCTTTCGTTTACAAGGAATCCAGCATAAGCTAAATAAATGCGAGAGCTGCGAACCATCACGTCGACCGTTGAACCACCACGTCAACCTTTCGTTTACAAGGAAACGAGCATACGCTAAATAAAAGCGAGAGCTGTCGAACCGTCATGTCGACCGTTGAACCATCACGTCAACCTTTCGTTCACAAGGAAACCATCATACACTAAATAAAAGTGAAAGCTGTCGAACCATCACGTCGACCGTTGAACCAACACGTCAACCTTTGGTTTACAAGGAAACGAGCATACGCTAAATAAAAGCGAGAGATGTCGAACCATCACGTCGACCGTTGAACCATCACGTCAACCTTTCGTTTACAAGGAAGCGAGCATACGCTAAATAAAAGCGAGAGCTATCGAACCATCACGTTGACCGTTGAACCATCACGTCAACCTTTCGTTCACAAGGAAACGGGCATACACTAAATGAAAGTGAGAGTTGTCGAACCATCACGTCGACCGTTGAACCATCACGTCAACCTTTCGTTTATAAGGAAACGAGCATACGCTAAATAAAAGCGAGAGCTACGAACCATCACGTCGACCGTTGAACCACCACGTCAAACTTTCGTTTACAAGGAAACGAGCATACGCTAAATAAAAGAGAGAGCTGTCGAACCATCACGTCGACCGTTGAACCATCACGTCAACCTTTCGTTCACAAGGAAACGAGCATACACTAAATAAAAGTGAAAGCTGTCGAACCATCATGTCGACCATTGAACCATCACGTCAACTTTTGGTTTACAAGGAAACGAGCATACGGTAAATAAAAGTGAGAGCTGTCGAACCATCACGTCGACCGTTGAACCATCACGTCAACCTTTCGCTCACAAGGAAACGAGCATACGCTAAATAAAAGTGAGAGCTGTCGAACCATCACGTCGACCGTTGAACCATCACGTCAACCTTTCGTTCACAAGGAAGCGAGCATACACTAAATAAAAGCGAGTGCTGTCGAACCATCACGTCGACCATTGAACCATCACGTCAACTTTTGGTTTACAAGGAAACGAGCATACGCTAAATAAAAGTGAGAGCTGTCGAACCATCACGTCGACCGTTGAACCATCACGTCAACCTTTCGTTTAAAAGGAAACGAGCATATGCTAAATAAAAGCGAGAGCTGTCGAACCATCACGTCGACCGTTGAACCATCACGTCAACTTTTCGTTCACAATGAATGAGCATACATTAAACAAAAGCGAGAGTTGTCGAACCATCACGTCGACCGTTGAACCATCACGTAAACTTTTTGTTTACAAGGAAACGAGCATAAGCTAAATAAAAGCGAGAAATGTCGAACCATCACGTCGACCGTTGAACCATCATGTCAACCTTTCGTTCAAAAGGAAACGAGCATACACTAAATGAAAGTGAGAGCTGTCGAACCATCACGTCGACCGTTGAACCATTACGTCAACCTTTCGTTTACAAGCAAATGAGCATACGCTAAATAAAAGCGAGAGCTGTCGAACCATCAAATTGACGGTTGAACCATCACGTCAACCTTTCGTTCACAAGGAAACGAGCATACACTAAATAAAAGCGAGAGCTGCGAACCATCACGTCGACCGTTGAACCACCACGTCAACCTTTAGTTCACAAGGAAACGATCATACACTAAATAAAAGCGAGAGCTGTCGAACCATAACGTCGACCGTTGAACCATCACGTCAACCTTTGGTTTACAAGGAAACGAGCATACACTATATAACAGCGAGATATGTCGAACCATCACGTCGACCGTTGAACCATCACGTCAACCTTTCGTTTACAAGGAAACGAGCATACGCTAAATAAAAGCGAGAGCTATCGAACCATCACGTTGACCGTTGAACCATCACGTCAACCTTTCGTTCACAAGGAAACGGGCATACACTAAATGAAAGTGAGAGTTGTCGAACCATCACGTCGACCGTTGAACCATCACGTCAACCTTTCGTTTATAAGGAAACGAGCATACGCTAAATAAAAGCGAGAGCTACGAACCATCACGTCGACCGTTGAACCACCACGTCAAACTTTCGTTTACAAGGAAACGAGCATACGCTAAATAAAAGAGAGAGCTGTCGAACCATCACGTCGACCGTTGAACCATCACGTCAACCTTTCGTTCACAAGGAAACGAGCATACACTAAATAAAAGTGAAAGCTGTCGAACCATCATGTCGACCATTGAACCATCACGTCAACTTTTGGTTTACAAGGAAACGAGCATACGCTAAATAAAAGTGAGAGCTGTCGAACCATCACGTCGACCGTTGAACCATCACGTCAACCTTTCGCTCACAAGGAAACGAGCATACGCTAAATAAAAGTGAGAGCTGTCGAACCATCACGTCGACCGTTGATCCATCACGTCAACCTTTCGTTCACAAGGAAACGAGCATACACTAAATAAAAGTGAGTGCTGTCGAACCATCACGTCGACCATTGAACCATCACGTCAACTTTTGGTTTACAAGGAAACGAGCATACGCTAAATAAAAGTGAGAGCTGTCGAACCATCACGTCGACCGTTGAACCATCACGTCAACCTTTCGTTTAAAAGGAAACAAGCATTTGCTAAATAAAAGCGAGAGCTGTCGAACCATCACGTCGACCGTTGAACCATCACGTCAACTTTTCGTTCATAAGGAATGAGCATACATTAAACAAAAGCGAGAGTTGTCGAACCATCACGTCGACTGTTGAACCATCACGTAAACTTTTCGTTTACAAGGAAACGAGCATAAGCTAAATAAAAGTGAGAGATGTCGAACCATCACGTCGACCGTTGAACCATCATGTCAACCTTTCGTTCACAAGGAAACGAGCATACACTAAATGAAAGTGAGAGCTGTCGAACCATCACGTCGACCGTTGAACCATCACGTCAACCTTTCGTTTACAAGCAAATGAGCATACCCTAAATAAAAGCGAGAGCTGTCGAACCATCAAGTCGACCGTTGAACCATCACGTCAACCTTTCGTTCACAAGGAAACGAGCATACACTAAATAAAAGCGAGAGCTGCGAACCATCACGTCGACCGTTGAACCACCACGTCAACCTTTAGTTCACAAGGAAACGATCATACACTAAATAAAAGTGAGAGTTGTCGAACCATAATGTCGACCGTTGAACCATCACGTCAACCTTTGGTTTACAAGGAAACGAGCATACGCTAAATAAAAGCGAGAGCTGTCGAACCATCACGTCCACCGTTGAACCATCACGTTAACCTTTCGTTTACAAGGAAACGAGCATACGCTAAATAAAAGCGAGAGCTATCGAACCATCACGTTGACCGTTGAACCATCACGTCAACCTTTTGTTTACAAGGAAACGAGCATAAGCTAAATAAAAGCGAGAAATGTCGAACCATCACGTCGACCGTTGAACCATCATGTCAACCTTTCGTTCACAAGGAAACGAGCATACACTAAATGAAAGTGAGAGCTGTCGAACCATCACGTCGACCGTTGAACCATTACGTCAACCTTTCGTTTACAAGCAAATGAGCATACGCTAAATAAAAGCGAGAGCTGTCGAACCATCAAATTGACGGTTGAACCATCACGTCAACCTTTCGTTCACAAGGAAACGAGCATACACTAAATAAAAGCGAGAGCTGCGAACCATCACGTCGACCGTTGAACCACCACGTCAACCTTTAGTTCACAAGGAAACGATCATACACTAAATAAAAGCGAGAGCTGTCGAACCATAACGTCGACCGTTGAACCATCACGTCAACCTTTGGTTTACAAGGAAACGAGCATACGCTATATAACAGCGAGATATGTCGAACCATCACGTCGACCGTTGAACCATCACGTCAACCTTTCGTTTACAAGGAAACGAGCATACGCTAAATAAAAGCGAGAGCTATCGAACCATCACGTTGACCGTTGAACCATCACGTCAACCTTTCGTTCACAAGGAAACGGGCATACACTAAATGAAAGTGAGAGTTGTCGAACCATCACGTCGACCGTTGAACCATCACGTCAACCTTTCGTTTATAAGGAAACGAGCATACGCTAAATAAAAGCGAGAGCTACGAACCATCACGTCGACCGTTGAACCACCACGTCAAACTTTCGTTTACAAGGAAACGAGCATACGCTAAATAAAAGAGAGAGCTGTCGAACCATCACGTCGACCGTTGAACCATCACGTCAACCTTTCGTTCACAAGGAAACGAGCATACACTAAATAAAAGTGAAAGCTGTCGAACCATCATGTCGACCATTGAACCATCACGTCAACTTTTGGTTTACAAGGAAACGAGCATACGCTAAATAAAAGTGAGAGCTGTCGAACCATCACGTCGACCGTTGAACCATCACGTCAACCTTTCGCTCACAAGGAAACGAGCATACGCTAAATAAAAGTGAGAGCTGTCGAACCATCACGTCGACCGTTGAACCATCACGTCAACCTTTCGTTCACAAGGAAACGAGCATACACTAAATAAAAGCGAGTGCTGTAGAACCATCACGTCGACCATTGAACCATCACGTCAACTTTTGGTTTACAAGGAAACGAGCATACGCTAAATAAAAGTGAGAGCTGTCGAACCATCACGTCGACCGTTGAACCATCACGTCAACCTTTCGTTTAAAAGGAAACAAGCATATGCTAAATAAAAGCGAGAGCTGTCGAACCATCACGTCGACCGTTGAACCATCACGTCAACTTTTCGTTCATAAGGAATGAGCATACATTAAACAAAAGCGAGAGTTGTCGAACCATCACGTCGACTGTTGAACCATCACGTAAACTTTTCGTTTACAAGGAAACGAGCATAAGCTAAATAAAAGCGAGAGATGTCGAACCATCACGTCGACCGTTGAACCATCATGTCAACCTTTCGTTCACAAGGAAACGAGCATACACTAAATGAAAGTGAGAGCTGTCGAACCATCACGTCGACCGTTGAACCATCACGTCAACCTTTCGTTTACAAGCAAATGAGCATACCCTAAATAAAAGCGAGAGCTGTCGAACCATCAAGTCGACCGTTGAACCATCACGTCAACCTTTCGTTCACAAGGAAACGAGCATACACTAAATAAAAGCGAGAGCTGCGAACCATCACGTCGACCGTTGAACCACCACGTCAACCTTTAGTTCTCAAGGAAACGATCATACACTAAATAAAAGTGAGAGTTGTCGAACCATAATGTCGACCGTTGAACCATCACGTCAACCTTTGGTTTACAAGGAAACGAGCATACGCTAAATAAAAGCGAGAGCTGTCGAACCATCACGTCCACCGTTGAACCATCACGTTAACCTTTCGTTTACAAGGAAACGAGCATACGCTAAATAAAAGCGAGAGCTATCGAACCATCACGTTGACCGTTGAACCATCACGTCAACCTTTTGTTTACAAGGAAACGAGCATAAGCTAAATAAAAGCGAGAAATGTCGAACCATCACGTCGACCGTTGAACCATCATGTCAACCTTTCGTTCACAAGGAAACGAGCATACACTAAATGAAAGTGAGAGTTGTCGAACCATCACGTCGACCGTTGAACCATTACGTCAACCTTTCGTTTACAAGCAAATGAGCATACGCTAAATAAAAGCGAGAGCTGTCGAACCATCAAATTGACGGTTGAACCATCACGTCAACCTTTCGTTCACAAGGAAACGAGCATACACTAAATAAAAGCGAGAGCTGCGAACCATCACGTCGACCGTTGAACCACCACGTCAACCTTTAGTTCACAAGGAAACGATCATACACTAAATAAAAGCGAGAGCTGTCGAACCATAACGTCGACCGTTGAACCATCACGTCAACCTTTGGTTTACAAGGAAACGAGCATACGCTATATAACAGCGAGATATGTCGAACCATCACGTCGACCGTTGAACCATCACGTCAACCTTTCGTTTACAAGGAAACGAGCATACGCTAAATAAAAGCGAGAGCTATCGAACCATCACGTTGACCGTTGAACCATCACGTCAACCTTTCGTTCACAAGGAAACGGGCATACACTAAATGAAAGTGAGAGTTGTCGAACCATCACGTCGACCGTTGAACCATCACGTCAACCTTTCGTTTATAAGGAAACGAGCATACGCTAAATAAAAGCGAGAGCTACGAACCATCACGTCGACCGTTGAACCACCACGTCAAACTTTCGTTTACAAGGAAACGAGCATACGCTAAATAAAAGAGAGAGCTGTCGAACCATCACGTCGACCGTTGAACCATCACGTCAACCTTTCGTTCACAAGGAAACGAGCATACACTAAATAAAAGTGAAAGCTGTCGAACCATCATGTCGACCATTGAACCATCACGTCAACTTTTGGTTTACAAGGAAACGAGCATACGCTAAATAAAAGTGAGAGCTGTCGAACCATCACGTCGACCGTTGAACCATCACGTCAACCTTTCGCTCACAAGGAAACGAGCATACGCTAAATAAAAGTGAGAGCTGTCGAACCATCACGTCGACCGTTGAACCATCACGTCAACCTTTCGTTCACAAGGAAACGAGCATACACTAAATAAAAGCGAGTGCTGTAGAACCATCACGTCGACCATTGAACCATCACGTCAACTTTTGGTTTACAAGGAAACGAGCATACGCTAAATAAAAGTGAGAGCTGTCGAACCATCACGTCGACCGTTGAACCATCACGTCAACCTTTCGTTTAAAAGGAAACAAGCATATGCTAAATAAAAGCGAGAGCTGTCGAACCATCACGTCGACCGTTGAACCATCACGTCAACTTTTCGTTCATAAGGAATGAGCATACATTAAACAAAAGCGAGAGTTGTCGAACCATCACGTCGACTGTTGAACCATCACGTAAACTTTTCGTTTACAAGGAAACGAGCATAAGCTAAATAAAAGCGAGAGATGTCGAACCATCACGTCGACCGTTGAACCATCATGTCAACCTTTCGTTCACAAGGAAACGAGCATACACTAAATGAAAGTGAGAGCTGTCGAACCATCACATCGACCGTTGAACCATCACGTCAACCTTTCGTTTACAAGCAAATGAGCATACCCTTAAATAAAAGCGAGAGCTGTCGAACCATCAAGTCGACCGTTGAACCATCACGTCAACCTTTCGTTCACAAGGAAACGAGCATACACTAAATAAAAGCGAGAGCTGCGAACCATCACGTCGACCGTTGAACCACCACGTCAACCTTTAGTTCTCAAGGAAACGATCATACACTAAATAAAAGTGAGAGTTGTCGAACCATAATGTCGACCGTTGAACCATCACGTCAACCTTTGGTTTACAAGGAAACGAGCATACGCTAAATAAAAGCGAGAGCTGTCGAACCATCACGTCCACCGTTGAACCATCACGTTAACCTTTCGTTTACAAGGAAACGAGCATACGCTAAATAAAAGCGAGAGCTATCGAACCATCACGTTGACCGTTGAACCATCACGTCAACCTTTTGTTTACAAGGAAACGAGCATATGCTAAATAAAAGCGAGAGTTGTCGAACCATCACGTCGACCGTTGAACCATCACGTCAACTTTTCGTTCACAATGAATGAGCATACATTAAACAAAAGCGAGAGTTGTCGAACCATCACGTCGACCGTTGAACCATCACGTAAACTTTTTGTTTACAAGGAAACGAGCATAAGCTAAATAAAAGCGAGAAATGTCGAACCATCACGTCGACCGTTGAACCATCATGTCAACCTTTCGTTCAAAAGGAAACGAGCATACACTAAATGAAAGTGAGAGCTGTCGAACCATCACGTCGACCGTTGAACCATTACGTCAACCTTTCGTTTACAAGCAAATGAGCATACGCTAAATAAAAGCGAGAGCTGTCGAACCATCAAATTGACGGTTGAACCATCACGTCAACCTTTCGTTCACAAGGAAACGAGCATACACTAAATAAAAGCGAGAGCTGCGAACCATCACGTCGACCGTTGAACCACCACGTCAACCTTTAGTTCACAAGGAAACGATCATACACTAAATAAAAGCGAGAGCTGTCGAACCATAACGTCGACCGTTGAACCATCACGTCAACCTTTGGTTTACAAGGAAACGAGCATACACTATATAACAGCGAGATATGTCGAACCATCACGTCGACCGTTGAACCATCACGTCAACCTTTCGTTTACAAGGAAACGAGCATACGCTAAATAAAAGCGAGAGCTATCGAACCATCACGTTGACCGTTGAACCATCACCTCAACCTTTCGTTCACAAGGAAACGGGCATACACTAAATGAAAGTGAGATTTGTCGAACCATCACGTCGACCGTTGAACCATCACGTCAACCTTTCGTTTATAAGGAAACGAGCATACGCTAAATAAAAGCGAGAGCTACGAACCATCACGTCGACCGTTGAACCACCACGTCAAACTTTCGTTTACAAGGAAACGAGCATACGCTAAATAAAAGAGAGAGCTGTCGAACCATCACGTCGACCGTTGAACCATCACGTCAACCTTTCGTTCACAAGGAAACGAGCATACACTAAATAAAAGTGAAAGCTGTCGAACCATCATGTCGACCATTGAACCATCACGTCAACTTTTGGTTTACAAGGAAACGAGCATACGCTAAATAAAAGTGAGAGCTGTCGAACCATCACGTCGACCGTTGAACCATCACGTCAACCTTTCGCTCACAAGGAAACGAGCATACGCTAAATAAAAGTGAGAGCTGTCGAACCATCACGTCGACCGTTGATCCATCACGTCAACCTTTCGTTCACAAGGAAACGAGCATACACTAAATAAAAGCGAGTGCTGTCGAACCATCACGTCGACCATTGAACCATCACGTCAACTTTTGGTTTACAAGGAAACGAGCATACGCTAAATAAAAGTGAGAGCTGTCGAACCATCACGTCGACCGTTGAACCATCACGTCAACCTTTCGTTTAAAAGGAAACAAGCATATGCTAAATAAAAGCGAGAGCTGTCAAACCATCACGTCGACCGTTGAACCATCACGTCAACTTTTCGTTCATAAGGAATGAGCATACATTAAACAAAAGCGAGAGTTGTCGAACCATCACGTCGACTGTTGAACCATCACGTAAACTTTTCGTTTACAAGGAAACGAGCATAAGCTAAATAAAAGCGAGAGATGTCGAACCATCACGTCGACCGTTGAACCATCATGTCAACCTTTCGTTCACAAGGAAACGAGCATACACTAAATGAAAGTGAGAGCTGTCGAACCATCACGTCGACCGTTGAACCATCACGTCAACCTTTCGTTTACAAGCAAATGAGCATACCCTAAATAAAAGCGAGAGCTGTCGAACCATCAAGTCGACCGTTGAACCATCACGTCAACCTTTCGTTCACAAGGAAACGAGCATACACTAAATAAAAGCGAGAGCTGCGAACCATCACGTCGACCGTTGAACCACCACGTCAACCTTTAGTTCACAAGGAAACGATCATACACTAAATAAAAGTGAGAGTTGTCGAACCATAATGTCGACCGTTGAACCATCACGTCAACCTTTGGTTTACAAGGAAACGAGCATACGCTAAATAAAAGCGAGAGCTGTCGAACCATCACGTCCACCGTTGAACCATCACGTTAACCTTTCGTTTACAAGGAAACGAGCATACGCTAAATAAAAGCGAGAGCTATCGAACCATCACGTTGACCGTTGAACCATCACGTCAACCTTTTGTTTACAAGGAAACGAGCATAAGCTAAATAAAAGCGAGAAATGTCGAACCATCACGTCGACCGTTGAACCATCATGTCAACCTTTCGTTCACAAGGAAACGAGCATACACTAAATGAAAGTGAGAGCTGTCGAACCATCACGTCGACCGTTGAACCATTACGTCAACCTTTCGTTTACAAGCAAATGAGCATACGCTAAATAAAAGCGAGAGCTGTCGAACCATCAAATTGACGGTTGAACCATCACGTCAACCTTTCGTTCACAAGGAAACGAGCATACACTAAATAAAAGCGAGAGCTGCGAACCATCACGTCGACCCGTTGAACCACCACGTCAACCTTTAGTTCACAAGGAAACGATCATACACTAAATAAAAGCGAGAGCTGTCGAACCATAACGTCGACCGTTGAACCATCGCGTCAACCTTTGGTTTACAAGGAAACGAGCATACGCTATATAACAGCGAGATATGTCGAACCATCACGTCGACCGTTGAACCATCACGTCAACCTTTCGTTTACAAGGAAACGAGCATACGCTAAATAAAAGCGAGAGCTATCGAACCATCACGTTGACCGTTGAACCATCACGTCAACCTTTCGTTCACAAGGAAACGGGCATACACTAAATGAAAGTGAGAGTTGTCGAACCATCACGTCGACCGTTGAACCATCACGTCAACCTTTCGTTTATAAGGAAACGAGCATACGCTAAATAAAAGCGAGAGCTACGAACCATCACGTCGACCGTTGAACCACCACGTCAAACTTTCGTTTACAAGGAAACGAGCATACGCTAAATAAAAGAGAGAGCTGTCGAACCATCACGTCGACCGTTGAACCATCACGTCAACCTTTCGTTCACAAGGAAACGAGCATACACTAAATAAAAGTGAAAGCTGTCGAACCATCATGTCGACCATTGAACCATCACGTCAACTTTTGGTTTACAAGGAAACGAGCATACGCTAAATAAAAGTGAGAGCTGTCGAACCATCACGTCGACCGTTGAACCATCACGTCAACCTTTCGCTCACAAGGAAACGAGCATACGCTAAATAAAAGTGAGAGCTGTCGAACCATCACGTCGACCGTTGAACCATCACGTCAACCTTTCGTTCACAAGGAAACGAGCATACACTAAATAAAAGCGAGTGCTGTCGAACCATCACGTCGACCATTGAACCATCACGTCAACTTTTGGTTTACAAGGAAACGAGCATACGCTAAATAAAAGTGAGAGCTGTCAAACCATCACGTCGACCGTTGAACCATCACGTCAACCTTTCGTTTAAAAGGAAACAAGCATATGCTAAATAAAAGCGAGAGCTGTCGAACCATCACGTCGACCGTTGAACCATCACGTCAACTTTTCGTTCATAAGGAATGAGCATACATTAAACAAAAGCGAGAGTTGTCGAACCATCACGTCGACTGTTGAACCATCACGTAAACTTTTCGTTTACAAGGAAACGAGCATAAGCTAAATAAAAGCGAGAGATGTCGAACCATCACGTCGACCGTTGAACCATCATGTCAACCTTTCGTTCACAAGGAAACGAGCATACACTAAATGAAAGTGAGAGCTGTCGAACCATCACGTCAACCGTTGAACCATCACGTCAACCTTTCGTTTACAAGCAAATGAGCATACCCTAAATAAAAGCGAGAGCTGTCGAACCATCAAGTCGACCGTTGAACCATCACGTCAACCTTTCGTTCACAAGGAAACGAGCATACACTAAATAAAAGCGAGAGCTGCGAACCATCACGTCGACCGTTGAACCACCACGTCAACCTTTAGTTCACAAGGAAACGATCATACACTAAATAAAAGTGAGAGTTGTCGAACCATAATGTCGACCGTTGAACCATCACGTCAACCTTTGGTTTACAAGGAAACGAGCATACGCTAAATAAAAGCGAGAGCTGTCGAACCATCACGTCCACCGTTGAACCATCACGTTAACCTTTCGTTTACAAGGAAACGAGCATACGCTAAATAAAAGCGAGAGCTATCGAACCATCACGTTGACCGTTGAACCATCACGTCAACCTTTTGTTCACAAGGAAACGGGCATACACTAAATGAAAGTGAGAGCTGTCGAACCATCACATCGACCGTTGAACCATCACGTCAACCTTTCGTTTATAAGGAAACGAGCATACGCTAAATAAAAGCGAGAGCTGCGAACCATCACGTCGACCGTTGAACCACCACGTCAAACTTTCGTTTACAAGGAAACGAGCATACGCTAAATAAAAGCGAGAGCTGTCGAACCATCACGTCGACCGTTGAACCATCACGTCAACCTTTCGTTCACAAGGAAATGAGCATACACTAAATAAAAGTGAAAGCTGTCGAACCATCACGTCGACCATTGAACCATCACGTCAACTTTTGGTTTACAAGGAAACAAGCATACGCTAAATAAAAGCGAGAGCTGTCGAACCATCACGTCGACCGTTGAACCATCACGTCAACTTTTCGTTCACAAGGAAACAAGCATACGCTAAATAAAAGTGAGAGCTGTCGAACATCACGTCGACCGTTGAACCATCACGTCAACCTTTCGTT
>CAWUDS030005794.1:0-14623 GCA_963859935.3 Lathyrus sativus | reverse complement strand
TTTTAATGATCACAAAGCATTGATGATTTGGTACAACTTAACAACTTAGTCCACACACCAACCACTTGAATTATCACGAACTCTGATTGAAATCTCAAGAATAACTGCTTGAATCAATCGCGCCACATCGTCCCTGTCCTGGTGAACTTCAAATGAAACTCAAATCATCTCTGCCAATCTGAGCTCAAAAGAAAGCAACAACGACGCCCCCTCTTTTGGAGTTTTGAATAATGGTCAGTTGGCAGAAATACGGACGAAAACCAAATGTACAGGTAGGACAAATTTGGGGTATGCTTATGCAATGTGATATGCTAATGCAATGAAAATGAAACATAAGCCAAATGGAGAAAAAGGTAGGGCAAATTTTGGGGTACAACAGCTGCCCCTATTCAAGCGACTTAGACCTGAATGGATGAAAAGCGAACAGCTTTCAGATAATCATGGTAAGAGGCGGTTGAATATCAAAGAGACCTGAAATTTGCCAACCGTAAAAAGAACTTCTGACATCGCCGTCATGTTTACAATATTTTCTGACTTCGCCGTCAATTTTTCACAGAACTTTGGTAAAGCCTCTGACTTCGCCGTCATCTCTTAAAACAATCTTCTGACTTCGCCGTCACTTCCAACAGTTTTGACTTCGCCGTCAATTCTTAAAATAATCGGTAAAAGCACACGACCACACGGTCAGGCCTCGACATTAAGTCGGTAAAAAGATCTAACCTCGCCGTCAGTCCTTTGTTAAATACAAATAGATATTGAATCCAAAGATACGATCCTCCGACATCGCCGTCAAGACAAAATCCAACATCGCCGTTGGAAGAACCAAACTACCTGACATCGCCGCCAAGAACAAACATCTAGCATCGCTGCTAAAGAATCAAACCACTCGACCTCGCCGCCGAAAATAAACCTCCAACCTTGCCGCTGAACAAACAAATCACTCTGACATCGCCGCCAGAACAAACATTCAACCTCGCCGCTGAACAAACAAATCACTCTGACATCGCCGCCAGAACAAGCATTCAACCTCGCCGCTGAACAACAAATCACTTGACATTGCCGTCAAAACAAACTTCCCAACATCGCCGTTAGAGAATCAAATCACTTGACATCGCCGTCAAAACAAACTTCCCAACATCGCCGTTTGAAGAATCAAATCACTTGACATCGCCGTCAAAACAAACTTCCCAACATCGCCGTTGAAGAATCAAATCACTTGACATCGCCGTCAAAACTAAATCATCTGACATCGTCGTCAGAACTAACTTCTCAACATCGCCGTTGAAGAATATAAACACTTGACATCGCCGTCAAAACTAAATCATCTGACATCGCCGTCAGAACTAACTTCTTAACATCGCCGTTGAAGAATATAAACACTTGACATCGCCGTCAAAACTAAATCATCTGACATCGCCGTCAGAACTAACTTCTTAACATCGCCGTTGAAGAATATAAACACTTGACATCGCCGTCAAAACTAAATCATCTGACATCGCCGTCAGAACTAACTTCTTAACATCGCCGTTGAAGAATATAAATCACTTGACATCGCCGCCAAGCCTTCGCTAAATATAAGCGAGCAACAAGATTCAACCGAAACTAGGACCATCCATTGGTGATAGTCGCAAAATAACTCCGTTGGGGAAAGGCCATGAGCTGGGGTCTAGCCAACACACGGGCAAAGATACTAATCATCTGCGAGATTTATTTGAAACAAAAGGGTAACGACCTGGCTTATGTTTCGCATGCATATGTTTGGATATGACGAAATGCTCCATACGAAATGGGAATGCTTCGCGTTCGGGTAGATGCTATGCATGTATGTAGATGCAAATGAACCCCTTTAGCAAAATAAATGCTAAAGAGAAAGAGCCAACTCCGTTGGGTCAGAGCTAAATACGCTTAGCGCAAATAAACTCGTGCTGAGGAATACAAGCCCTGGATGGCCTCCGAGAAAACTTCTGGGTAAAAACTGCTTCGTTAAGAACAAAAAACCACTCTGTCGGGGATCCAAATCAAACTTTGCTGCGGAAAACGTCCCGGATGGCCTACCAGTCTACAACTCTTTTGGGGAACAAGCCACTTGGCTGGAGACAACAACTCCACTCTACCGGTGAAATCAACCATGAATGATTAGCCAGAATAACCTTACTGGGGAAACATAGCAGATTGCTGAGGAATAACTCTCTTCTGTCGGAGATTGAATCCACTATCTGCTAGGGATGTTGAACAAGACTTACCGGGAATTTATCCCACACTTTCTCCGCTGGGGATGGAGATGAACGATCTCTGAGTCAGCCCTACTCTGTGGGAAGAAAATTAACTCTGCTAATTTGACTGTGGATTAGATGAGGAAAGAATCATCCTCAACCTCTGCTTGGGGAAAGTGACAACAGCTAGGCAAATGTGTTATACAGCTGGCACCAAGTTTATCAATTATGACCTTATTTAAAACAAATGTCTTGATTAATAATTAGCAAAGCCCACAAGTTTATGTATGTAAGGTTTCTTCATCAAAAATATCAGGCGTTTCTTGCAAACAAAACGGTAAAAATTTAAAACCAGAACAAAAGCTTTTTCTGAATAGTATATTTTATTGATAAAAGGCCTGAAAATAGGCAACTTTACATTGGATGCAACTCCTGAAAAGAGAAAGTCGCGCAAAAAGACAATCACAAGGAAAATATACAAAAATGTCGGCAACGTGGTACAGACAAGCACCATGTGACGACTCATCCATGACTCGCGCGGCTTTGACGCTTTCCGATGCTTTAACTTCCGAAGAGATTGATTCGATCTTGAATGGTCGATCTTCGAGTTCTCCCTAGAATCCACTATGCTTGTGATAATCAATGCGCAGGCCGAAGTCATTTGCTTTAAAATCCCTAATTTTTGCCTGAATCGCCCTTGCGGGTTTTCGACTCACCAGGATACCCATTTTTGCCAAAGTTACCCTTTCAGGTTTTCAACTTTGCGGGCTCACATTTTTCTTATATCCCTAATTTCTGCCCGAAACCTATCCTTTTATGGTTCGCCGGGATGCCTCATTCTTGCCTGGATACTCTTTTTCTTTCCAGCGAGCTTTCTTAAGCGAAATATTTTTTGACCGCGTCTGCGTTCACCGGGGATGTAAAATCTTCGCCATCCATAGTTGACAGCAACAAGGCCCCTCCTGAGAATGCTTTTCTTACAACATATGGCCCCTCGTAGTTGGGGGTCCATTTGCCCCTATGATCGTTTTGTGGTGGGAGAATTCGCTTCAACACTAAGTCGCCTGCCTGGAAGCTCCGAGGTCGTATCTTCTTGTCATAGGCGCTCTTCATCCTCTTTTGATACGAACGACCGTACGCAAGAGACGCCAATCTTTTCTCATCCATCAAACTAAGTTGATTCAACCTGTTCTTTACCCATTCTGCTTCATCTAGCTTGACATCTGCCAGTATTCTTAGAGAAGGGATCTCGACCTCTAATGGCAGAACAGCTTCCATGCCATACACCAACGAGAAGGGGGTTGCCCCAGTTGAAGTACGCACCGAAGTGCGATATCCATGTAAGGCAAAGGGCAACATCTCGTGCCAATCCTTATAAGTTATCACCATCTTCTGTACTATCTTCTTAATGTTCTTGTTGGCTGCTTCCACGGCGCCATTCATTTTCGGGCGATAGGGAGAAGAATTGTGATGCTCAATTTTGAAACTCTGGCACAGTTCCTTCATCATCTTGTTATTCAAATTAGAACCATTGTCAGTAATGATCCTTTCGGGTATCCCATATCGACAGATGATATCTCTTTTGATGAATCGGGCCACTACCTGCTTTGTGACATTGGCATAAGAGGCCGCTTCGACCCATTTGGTGAAATAATCAATAGCCACTAAGATGAAACGGTGTCCATTGGACGCGGTCGGCTCGATTTTCCAATCATATCAATGCCCCACATGGAAAAAGGCCACGGCGACGACATGACGTTCAAAGGACACGGCGGTACATGAATCTTGTCGGCATAAATTTGACATTTGTGGCATTTCTTGGCGTACTTGAAGCAATCTGACTCCATAGTTAACCAATAATATCCTGCCCTCAACAATTTCCGAGACATGGCATGCCCACCTGCATGTGTTCCGAAATCGTGGACCTCTTCCATAAGCAAATTTGCCTCTTTTTCGTCCACGCATCTTAGTAGCACTAAGTCATGGTTTCTCCGATAGAGCGCACCGTCTGGATTCAGGTAGAAATTGCCGGACAATCTCCTCAAAGTCTTCTTATCTTGGGTAGATGCCCCAGGCGGATACTCTTGGTTCTTAAGAAAGTTTCGGATGTCATAAAACCATGGTTTACCATCAGGAGCTTCATCTATTGCGAATACAAATGCTGGTCTGTCGAGCCGTGAAATGACAATTATTGGAGCATCGTTCCAGAAGTTAACTTTGTACATTGAGGATAAAGTAGCCAAAGCATCAGCCATCTGATTTTCTACCCTCGGCACATGGTGAAGCTCTACTCGATCGAAAAAAGGTAGCAACCTCCTTGCGTAATTCATGTATGGGACCAGATTTGGCTGGCGCGTTTCCCACTCTCCCTTGATTTGGTTGACCACTAAGGCTGAATCTCCATAGATATCAAGGTTCTTGATTCTTAAGTCGATTGCTTCTTCAATACCCATGATACATGCTTCGTACTCGGCCTCGTTGTTGGTACATGGGAATGTTAACCTCGCGGTGAATGGTATATGGGACCCATGGGGAGTTGTAATGATTGCCCCAATCCCACTACCGTATGAGTTAACAGCGCCGTCAAAGATTAATTTCCACTGGGAACCCAATTCCGGTCCCTCGCCCGGCAATGGTTCATCGCAATCTTTCATTTTCAAGTACATAATGTCTTCGTCGGGGAAGTCAAACTTCATTGGCTGATAATCATCGACTGGCTGCTCTGCAAGGTATTCTGACAGAACACTACCTTTAATAGCTTTTTGAGATACATATTGAATATCATATTCTGTCAGAATCATCTGCCACCTAGCGATCCTTCCTGATAGCGCCTGCTTTTCGAACACGTACTTAATTGGGTCCATCTTTGAAATCAACATGGTTGTGTGGTTTAGCATATACTGCCTTAGGCGCTTAGCGGCCCAAGCAAGTGCGCAACAAGTCTTTTCTAACATTGAATATCTGGATTCACAGTCTGTGAACTTTTTACTCAAGTAGTAAATTGCGTGCTCCTTTCTTCCAGTCTCGTCGTACTGACCGAGAACACAACCCATTGAATTTTCAAGAACTGTTAAGTACATTATCAATGGTCTTCCAGCCACCGGGGGCATCAGTATTGGGGGTTCTTGTAGGTATTCCTTTATTTTCTCAAATGCCTTCTGACAATTCTCGTTCCAAACGACCGCCTGATCCTTCTTTAGAAGTTTAAACAATGGCTCACAGGTGGCGGTGAGATGAGATATGAACCTTGCAATATAGTTCAATCTACCTAAGAAACCACGAACCTGCTTTTCGGTCTTTGGCGCTGGCATTTCTTGAATCGCCCTGATCTTCGCGGGATCAACCTCAATACCTTTCTCACTAACGATGAACCCCAACAGCTTTCCTGATCGTACGCCGAAAGTACATTTGCTTGGATTCAACCTCAATTTGAACTTCCTCAACCTCTCAAACAACTTTAGAAGATTCACCAAGTGCCCCTCTTCCGTTTGGGACTTTGCAATCATATCGTCGACATAAACTTCGATTTCGTGATGCATCATGTCGTGAAAGAGTGTGACCATTGCTCGTTGATAAGTTGCCCCTGCGTTCTTCAACCCGAAAGGCATTACTTTATAGCAAAAGGTCCCCTAAGGTGTGATAAAAGTCGTTTTCTCCATATCTTCCGGCGCCATCTTAATTTGATTGTATCCGGAAAAACCGTCCATGAAGGAAAACACCGAGAATTGCGCGGTGTTATCAACAAGTACGTCAATATGGGGAAGCGGGAAATCATCCTTTGGGCTCGCTCTATTCAAATCCCTATAATCAACACACATCCTAACTTTGCCGTCTTTTTTAGGCACGGGCACGATGTTAGCGACCCAAGGAGGGTAGTTGGCCACAGCAAGGAATCCGGCATCTAACTGTTTCTGAACTTCTTCCTTGATCTTCACTGCCATATCTGGCCTGGTTCTTCTCAATTTCTGTTTGACAGGAGGACATTCCTCACGAAGAGGCAGACGATGAACCACGATGTCCGTGTCGAGTCCTGGCATATCCTCATACGACCAGGCGAACACGTCTTTGTACTCCTGGAGTAACTCAATCAATCGTTGCTTGACCTCACCCTGCAACGTAGCCCCTATTCTGACCTCCTTCTTATCTTCTTCTGTTCCCAGGTTGATAACTTCAACTTCCTCCTGATGAGGCAGGATGACCTTCTCCTCTTGTCTTAACAATCTGGCAAGCTCCTCAGGCAGGTTTTCGTCTTCTTCGATCTCTTCTTCGGCTTGAAAGATCGGATTGTCAAAGTCATACCGAGTCATAGACGAGTCTGAGTCGGTGGCATCTGAAATGTGCAACCTGCGATGATGATGATTTTATGCTCTTAAATGATATGCAAACAAAAACACAAACCACATTGCCATTTTATTGTTAAAGATAAAAATAAGAACAACAAGGATCACAAAATTCTGAATGAAAAGACGCCTTTTAATTGATGATAAAAAGATTGTTCACATGCATAAAGATAGGGCCCTACAAATAAAGTCCATTATGCCTTGGGCAGAGCATATGGAAATACATTAATCAAGACAAATCAATTACTCTTCATAAGTCACTGTGATAACTTCCTCCATGCTCCAATTCTTCAAGCCCTGGCCGGGGATGCATGGCTGGATCCACGCATCCATATCACAGTCGCTGTCCCCTTCTTCGTCTGATATGGCATTAATTTGATCGAAAATGACTCCACCGCTAGTAAATTGGACAGAACCTTTGTAACGTGGAGTGCTTTTGTGAAGATGATCCATGTGGGCTGTATCCCAATCCGAACTTATCTTGTTTGTTTGGGACGCTCACCCACTTGTCCCCATCCTTGTGTTGACCCGGATTCCACCACGGCCCGTGCTTCCTTGTATGATGACATAGCAACTTCTGGAGCTTTGACCTCGACCGGTGCCTTCTCCTTGATTTGGACAGTCTCAAAAGCCTGACACAGCGTTTCTTGGATTTCGCCGTCAACTTCCACATATTTGAATGAAGACAGATGGCTCACCATGATGTCTTCTTCCCCGCAAACGGTCACAATATTCCCATCCACCATATATTTCAATTTCTGGTGTAAAGTTGATGTTACAGCGCCTGCTAGGTGTATCCAAGGCCGACCCAAAAGACAACTATAAGCAGGCTGGATATCCATGATGTAGAAAACTGTTTCAAACACCTCTGGGCCTACTTGGATAGGCAGAGTTATTTCCCCAAAGACAGATCTTCGGGTTCCATCGAAAGCCCGCACAACCAAATCACTGGGCGTACAATATAGACCCTGATGATCGATCTTCATCAATGCCTTTTTTGGCAACACATTCAAAGACGACCCTGTATCAACAAGTACATGTGACATCATTGTTCCTCGGCATTCAAGTGAAATGTGCAGAGCCAAGTTGTGGTTCCTCCCTTTTGGTGTCAAGTCGCGGTCTGTGAACCCCAACCCGTTACCTGCATTGACATGGGCCACCACGCCTTCCAACTGATTCACGGATATCTCTTGAGGTACATAAGCATTATTCAAAACTCTGAGCAAAGCATTCCGGTGAGCCTCAGAACATAACAGCAGTGACAAGATAGAAATCTTTGAAGGAGTTTGTTGTAAATGATCCACAATTTTATAGTCACTTTTTCTTATTAAGCGCATGAATTCCTCCGCATCCTTCAGCAACGCTTCCTCTCCTCTGGCCTGAGAATTCTCTTCCGCTATGACCTTACCCTTACCTTTATCAGCCCTTTCTGTGCTTACTTCGGGAGGTGCAAATACTCTCCCGCTCCGTGTCATTCCTCCAGTTCCTACCAAATTATCAACAGAATCCAACGGTGAACCTCTCAGTTCCTGCTTTTGGCCATTGCAGTAGACCTCGGCCCCATAGTTCCAAGGAATTGCTTTAGAACTTTCATAGGGTACGGGCCCTGCCTTTGTGAATATAATAGTGGGCCTCTCCGGAGGCGCAGAAATTGTAATTGTTTTGTATGGGATGGATATGGTGGCCACCTCATCCTTATCTTCGATGACTACCTCTTCAGCATTTTTCTCACAGATTCTATCAAATTGTAACAAACCGTCATCCATCATGTGCTGTATATGGTTCCTTAGGTTCCGACATCCTACCGGACAGATCATACAGTCTTCGCAATCCTTTCCGCAGCCTGGGAATACCCCTCCTTCTAACAACTTGCTCTTCACGAAACTTAACGGCGTCTTCAAATCCTCTACCCTGGATACCAAGTTCAGGCCTTCCTCACTGTCAATAGCATTCACACCGCCACCCTTACCATGGTTAGGCATGGGATTTCGATCCACGCTTGGCGCATCCTGATTGAAATTGATAGCTTTACTATCGATAAGGTCTTGTACCTTGTGTTTGAAGGCTTTACAGTTGTCAATACTGTGGCCGGGGGCGCCAGAGTGGAATTCACACCTAGCGTTGGCGTCATATCCAGGAGGTGGTTGGCCAGTTAGAGGTGCCATTGTCCTTTTCTGGACCAACTGCAGTTGAATTAAGTGTTGTAGCAACTGAGCGTATGGCATTGGCGGTGTGTCAAAGTGTCTATCCGCCACCCTTCTCCTGTCCTGGAACTGTCTTGGTGCATAATTCTGTTGTTGAGGTCGCTGCTCCTGTTGTTGACGCGGCTGTTGCTGTGGAGGCTGTGTCGCCGGGATGGCAATACTTGCTACTTGTGACGGTTGCTGGTAATACGGTCGCTGCTGACGCTGATCCAAGTATCTCTTTCGGTTGTTAAAGCCGTACACTGCATTTGTTTCATTATCCTTTTTCTTCGCACCAAAAAACTTTCTCCCACCTCCAGATGAGGTCCCTTCCGCTGCTTGAATTTTCCCCAATTTTATACCGTTTTCAACTCTTTCGCCCGTGATAATTAAGTCCGAGAAGCTTCCTGACATGTTACTCACCAACTTCTCGTAGTAGATTCCGGGCAACGTGGCCACGAATAGATCGATCAGTTCTCTTTCCACCATGGGAGGTTGAACCCTAGCGGCAAGCTCTCGCCACCTTTGGGCGTATTCTTTAAAACACTCATTGCTTCTTTGGGATAGATTCTGCAACTGCACGCGATTTGGTGCTAGGTCACTATTATACTGGTAATGCTGGACAAAGGCCTCTGCTAAATTCTTCCAACTTCGAATATTGGCAGGTTCCAAACCCATGTACCACTCCAGAGAAGGTCCTGACAGACTATCTTGGAAGAAGTGCATAAGCAACTTCTCGTCATCAGAGTATGCCGACATCCTTCGAAAATAGGAGCGGATATGCACCTTTGGACATGTCGTTCCTTTGTATTTATCGAAATCTGGCACCTTGAACTTTGGAGGAATCCTAAGTCCTGGAATTAGTCCCAGATTGGACATGTCAAGTCCCATAGTGTTCTGGCTTTCCAGAATGCTCTTCATCTTTTCTTCTATTTCGTCAAACCTTCTATTAGTGTCGGATCGTAACCCTCCCCCAAGGTCTCTCATGGAGAAGATGTCATCCTGTTCATCTTGGTCCCATTGAGGATTCACGCTAGTAGGTATGGCGCCTGCCACCACTGGGATGGGGATTCCAGTTTGTTCTCTTCCGCCTGGAAGGTTGACTACAGTTGGGCCACCGTTGACTTGCGAGGTTCCACCATTAGCAGGAGGGGGAACAGCAGCAGCCCCGCCGTGCAAGACGCCACTTCCATCCACCTGAGCTATTAAGGGTTGAACTAATGTCCTTAACTGGTCCTGTACATTGGCCACCCCCTGCATCATCTCCATGAATTGTGCCATCTTCTCACGGAACTCCAAAAGCTCGGCTTGAACCTGATCCATAATTCTCTGCTGATTTCCCCGCGTGTTGTATGAGTGTTGAGAAGTCAGCTTGCTCTTCCTCTTTCCCTTTATTTCTGTAGAATGGCAAGCGGTGTGAGGTCGAGTTTCAGGGAATGCAAAATGATGCGCCAGTTTATGCGAATGCTCAAGAGACTTTCGAAACCTATGACTATAACCGGTATTATAGAATTGCGAATGAACAAATAATAAAGAAAACACAATTAGACCAAAAGCAAATTCTCATTAATTTGGGAAGATTCAATACAAACATTTGCTGACTATGTCGAATAACAATTCTCATTACAAGGAAAACACTAAATGACCGGAAATCAAGAGTACCAAAAACTAGAATTTCTCCTTTTGGAGACGCTCTTCAAGCTTCCTCGTCTCGAACATGAACCTCCTGACCATTTGGTCACAGAGCTGGATAAAGTGGTGAATAGAAGGGGGAATATCATTTCCTTCCAAGTCTTGAATGGCGCTCTCTAACCTCCATGGGATATCACGGATCATAAGGTTGCAATGCTCCACCAAATTGTTGTACCTAGCACGGCACGTATCTAGAGTCGACTGGTAATAACAAATAGAATCCACATGGGTGTCCAGCAACTCATTGAGCTGAGCCTCTTTCTCGAGCCACTGCGCACCGTCTCTTTGCAAGGCCTCAAAATGATTCCTCCACAGAAGGGCTGTCTCTTGGGCGGTCTCCAATTCTTGACACTTGTTATTCCACACGTCAGATGTGACATATGAACCCCTCAAGGCCTCCTCTTTGAGTCTTCGTTCACTTTCCGCTAGGGTCAAGGCACTTCTTAGCTGTTCCTCAAGATTCCCAATATCAGCTTCAAGGTTCTCTCGTATTTCCTTTTTCTCGGCAGAGGCAATCTCAAAGAAGTGCCATGCCCTATCACAAGAAGCTTTGGTGTCCTTCAGGCGCTGCCGGAGAGTTGTTAATGATGCGTCAGCCCCTTCGTAACCCTGTTGGTACCTGACTCTCAGATCCGTTTCTAATTTTAGCTTCTTGCTACTCTCAGCCGCTTGATCCTGTTCAAACTCCACCTTTCTTTTGTACTGACCGTTCTCCACATTTGCTTGGTGGACTTCATTCTGAAGGTCCTGATTCTCCTTAGTCAATCTTTCCACTATTAGCTTCAGTTTTTCGTATTCTTCTATGGGTACATGAGTGGGAGCAGGAGGTGCTTCTCGCATAGAGGGCTCTAAGGGAAATGGCAACGACTTTTCAGCTACTCTGGCTAATAACCACCGGTTGTATGGCTCCTTTGCCACACAGTTCTTCGCTTTTAACTCCTTCCTTCCCTTTGTATGAATCTTGCCCCAAGCCTTAGCAATCTTCTTGACAAACGCAGGGTCTTCTGATGTGGCTAGCAGAAAGAAACTCTGAACCTTCTCTGCTTCAGGCTCACCCTCCATAGCATAACCCAACTGACGTAATGCCATGACTGGGTTATAGTTAATACAACCGGCCCTACCGATCAAAGGTACATTACTGAATTTCTCCACAACTGAAGATGATTTCCACATCATAGTACTCATGAGAGTACCAAGCAATATCATTAGCTTCCAGAGACATGATGCGCTGAGACCATTTCAACTCCTTCTTGTTTTCCACAAACGGTCCTTTCTTGGGCAAATGAGAAGCATACCATTTGTATAGTAGGTGAGAGCAGCATTGGATCGTTCCCCGCCTTCTTTTCACTCCTCCAATGAATAGAGTGATAAACATCGGCGAGGAGTGTGGGGATGGGATTCTTCTGCATAAAGAGAACAATGGCAGTGATGTCTATGAAATTGTCCACATTTGGAAAGAGGACAATCCCGTAAATCATCAGAGCAACACTTATACCGAATTTTTCCCAATCTTCATCAACCTTGTACTGAGCGGCCTTTTCTAGCAAAAACTTCAATGGAAAACCCTGAACACCCCCTTTACTGGTTAGACCCTTCTTGACCTCTTCTTTGGTCATATGAAGAGCAAGAGCAATGACAGCAGGTTTTGGTTCTTCTTCCAAACCTGTATAGACAGGTTGGTCCTTAATCTTAATGTTCAAAATGTGAGAATATTCTTCCAAGGTGGGAGCCAACTGGTAGTCTTGAAAAGTGAAGCACCGGAGAGGCGCATCATAAAATTGAGCCATAGCGTACAGGGCCCAGGTATCAACTCTGGAGTGGAGAAGATCAAGCAGTTTCCCATATTCCCCTTGAAAGTTGATCTTGATAACTTTCGGCACGTCAATCAGAAGGTCTTGAATTGATTCCAATTTTGGTTCCCTAAACTTTATGGAATTTGTGCTTCTCTTTCTTATATCAGCCATTGAGTTCACCAATACCTGAGATAATCATAGCTTCTTAAGTCTCTTGATATGCAAAATGATATGTAATGCAATGTTTTATGAATGCATATGACAATGGAACAATAATAAGATCAACATCACAAATCCTGCAAGACAAGAACACAAGGTGTCTTTCCATCGGGTGAGCAATCTACTGGTTCGAGAGGGCGTTCCAAAAGGCTTTTCAAACAAAGTCCTATGCACTAACCCTCAAAAGTTTCCCATCATAACGACTACTCGTAAGACGGTACTTCTTTCAAAAAGGATGAACACAGCGTCATGTTTTAGTAACCTTCGGAATAAGGTTCTACAAAGGTCCTCAGAGTCACGGACTCCCATGTCGGAAATAAAAACGCCATTACGACTACACGTAAGACATAATCATCCCAACGGGGTCTCATCTGAGCGGTGGAATTCGATCCAACTCAACGAGTCCTAAGTCTCGCAAATCAGGAAGAATCCACCTCCTAACTTAGTGTATACTCGAAAGCTCGGGTAGAAAGCTTTATCCTCACGAACCAAACCAAATGAACCCAAGAAGTTAGAAAGAAACATAACCATAAAATAAATAGCAAAACAAATAAAGCACAAATGCGACAAACAAAATAGGCGTGGCTTGCTAGGTGTCCCCAGCAGAGTCGCCAGCTGTCGCTACTCGAAAAATGCATCGCGCAACGACGGGGAGGCGAAAAAGATAGACAGAAGAGTCGCCACCTAACTTTATTTATCCCATGAGGGGAAAGGAAAATATCGAGAAAACCTTAAGAAAGAAATGGATAAGATGGTCTCGCAACCATGAACGGGTTCGGAAGCCGGTTATGCAAGGGGAAGGTATTAGCACCCCCTCGCATCCATCGTACTCGATGGGAACCTTTTGTTTGTCGATGTGTGAATATATTTGCTTAAATATTATGCTATAAAGAAAGTACTCCAAGGGATAGAAAGAAGGGTTTAGAAACGGGGAAAGAGAAGTAACGGGGGGAAGAAGGGAGAGAACGGACTCGGTAGGACCTCGCGGTCCTAGGCCTACGTATTCTCAATAGACGTGAGAAAGTCAGAGTCGACGTAGTTCGGGGAAACTACGAATATTGGGGGATGTGCTCGGCAAGGATTGTGGCCCTTGTGCCTACGTATCTTTACTTGAACGAAGTAAAGAATCAGAGCAGCCGTAGTTCGGCCTACGGTGTGTTGATGTTTTTTTTTTTTTTATGGATGATGCTATCGTGCGCATTCTAGCAGTTAGGTGTATTGCTGCTCGCATCGTTGGAGACTTAGGCATTACCTGTTTGCGGTAGAACGGACGTAACATATCCTTTTTGAAAGATTGATTAGTTTTCGCCACGCGGGGCTAGAAGTCACATTTGATTGATTGGATTGTTTTTAGGGGGCGAGACAGGTCTTCGGATAGTAACCCCTACGGGTAGTACCCAATCCGTTATCTCAAAGTTTTTGTTATAAAAGGGTGTGGCGAACGAGGCGTCTTCGTATTGAAAGACGAACGTCGAAAACACCCTCACTACAGTGGGCATCCCTACGCTCGGAGAAGAAGAGGTCTACACCCAATCCTCTCTCTTTAATTCAATGCAAAGAGAACTTCGTTCTCTTATTAAAGATGTTTTTGGTTTTGGATGGTAAGTGCTTTGCGACAGAGAACCCTACGGTAAACGTCAGCACTCGGGATAGGAGAAGGCCTACGCCTAACCACTCCACGACCATTCAAGTTTTGTTATGAAAATGATTTGAAAATGCACTCGGCGCGGGACCGAGGTTTTAGGTGAGAAAGGTTACGGGATGAAGTTGTAAAAGTGAGATAGTGGATAAAGAGATATGTGATGGATAAAGTTACGTCTTCGTATCGAGATACGAGTATCGAGACCACCCTCACTACAGTGGGCATCCCAACACTCGGAGAGGAAGAAAGTCTACACTTAATCCCCTCTTTTAATTCGGTACAAAGAGAAATCAAATTAATATGGTTTGAAAAAGGGCTCGGTACGAGGCCGAGGTTTTTTATGAGGAAATGTTGGAAGCGTCTTTGTATTGACAGACGAACGTCGAGATCACCCTCACTACAGTGGGCATCCCTATGCTCGAAGAAGAAGGGGTCTACACCCAATCCTCTCTTTAGCTCAACACAAAGAATCGATTTTAAGGAGATGAGATTTGAAAATGGATGGGAAACGTCTTTGTATTGAAAGACGAGTGTCGGAACC
>CAWUDS030005793.1:7500-32065 GCA_963859935.3 Lathyrus sativus | reverse complement strand
ATCTTTTCTTGTATTCGGAAAAAAGATATTTGGAAGTCAAATGACTTGTCTGTTGGAACTTAGAATAAGCCCTCCCATTGGAGGAGAGGAGTAGCAATTGATTCCTAGGAACAATAAGATATTATCCGAAATATAGACGGATTCTTGCAGAGTTCGAACCAAAAGGGTATTAAAAAGAAAAAAAGATACACTGTTCGAATTTCATTTCTATCCACCAATTGGAATATCAGAATAGTGGATATAGTTCTGATTCAATAGGTTAGGTCCACTTACTTTTTTTAGAATCTTTCCCTTTATTGGATTGGAAGAATCCAAAATAGGAGTATATGACAATTAAAGCAAAGAAAATATCAGATTCTAAAAAAAGAAATATATATAGAAAAGAATACTATTTCCCTTTCTAACTAGAATGAGTTTACTCTATTCGAATGATAACAATAACTTAATAGAGTTTAAATTCTAAATTGGATTTTTTATAATGAAATTCAACTATTCATTAGTTTTTTTTATTTTATTACAAACAGAAACTTCTTACAAATATCAAGAATATTTGTATATCTTTCTTCAAATAGAAATACTACTGTTATCATTTTTTGATCAAAAAAAAGCCCTTTATCAGATTTGAACCGATGACTTACGCCTTACCATGGCGTTACTCTACCGCTGAGTTAAAAGGGCGCCGTTTGAGTCAATTCCCGAATACAGAATCAGCCAATATGAATATGAATATGAATATGAGTTGAGTACATCTATTTCAAATATTTCCGAATCTTTGATAAATGGATTCTATCCTGTCCCTTAACTCAATTCTTATTGATCTTCATCCTTTTTTATTTTACTCCATTTCCGGATTCATTCTCATTTTTTTATTTCCCTACTTAGTGTGAAATAGAAATATACCTAATTCAATCTTCTTAACACTGAATGAAAGTGAACGAAATAAGGTGTTAATGCCCCCCTGTTCCAGCAAATCAATTATTTCCAGAAAGGATTCTATGTTTATTTTGGTTTCTTTCGCATTACTTCGTTTTATTTTGTATTTTGTTGAATTCTAGATTGGTGATTGGAATGAACCATTTCGAAATCGAAAGGGTGAATCCAAAAATTGTAAGGAATTCTGAAAGATGGGAAGATCCTTCTGATTGAATCATTCTATTGACAATTTCAAAAAACTGTTCATACTATGAACATAGTAGAATGGAGGTCGGGCAAGGCTGCCCCCATCGTCTAGCGGTTTAGGACATCTCTCTTTCAAGGAGGCAACGGGGATTCGACTTCCCCTGGGGGTAGGATACTACGAAAGGAAATGGATCAGGGATTATCAATAAAGACTAAATTGGATTCTTCCTGCTGGGTCGATGCCCGAGCGGTTAATGGGGACGGACTGTAAATTCGTTGGCAATATGTCTACGCTGGTTCAAATCCAGCTCGGCCCAAAAATAAAATATTTACGGATCCACCATGAAATGATAGACCCCATTTGGTGTTCTCTTAAAATCACCAATGGGTTCGGATACACAAGATTAGAATCTCGAGTCCTATGTGTTTTTTCCATATTACTTACATATTTTTTCCACAAATTAGGATTTTGCAAAATTCCTATCGGGATCTGTAAGTTTAAAGTCTAAGGAAAGGGTTAAAGTTAAAAAACAAAAAAGACTCTTTTTTGTTTCCTTGATTTCTTGATTGATTTATTTTTAAATCAAGTTGGCAATAACGAACGGATTGCGATGCGAGTCATCCGTGTCGATAAAGTGCAGACCCATCCAAATAGGAATATATATAGAAGTAAGCCCCAGGGGTTCGAATCTCAAATAGAAAAACAAAGAATTTGGATGAAATTGTAAGAATATATATGTATACTATACGACTTTTTCCCTGGGATTGTAGTTCAATTGGTCAGAGCACCGCCCTGTCAAGGCGGAAGCTGCGGGTTCGAGTCCCGTCAGTCCCGATGGATACAAATCCAAAAAATATCAATGGATTTAGTGTATGAAAGGGAATAAAAATAAAAAAAAAATATCATTTCTAACGGGTATCTCCTTTTTTCTTTTTTAGTTTTAGGGAAAGGTTGGGACAAAGAAAAAGGACTTTTGGATTGCATCAGAAAGTCATTTTCTTATTTGGTATGGATAAAACATCTTCCGATGTTATACTATTCAATTCTCGACCATGAATTCTTGATTTGATAGATCACATATAGTTATTCGTGATATGGATCCGATTGGATATCATCGAGATCCTATTTATACCATTGAATTTAGTGAAGAAATATTTTTTATTTCTATGGGATTAAATCCCGAAGTATTTATTAGAAATTAAAGAGAAAGAAAACATAGAGATTATGGAAGTAAATATTCTCGCATTTATAGCTACTGCACTCTTTATTCTAGTTCCTACTGCCTTTTTACTTATAATTTATGTAAAAACGGTAAGTCAAAGTGACTAATTTTACTGAAACATGACTTCTTATTTCTTAGCAATGATTGAAGAAAAACATGAAAAAAGGATTTCTATTTCTTTTAATCTTTGTTTTAAATAAAATGATCAGACTACAACCAGCAGAATTCTATTAACCATATAGTAGAAAGAAATCAAATCTATTTCTTTCTACTATATTCTCTATTACGGTAGGAGTAGGATAAAAATAGAATGTTTTACTAAAAAAAAAAGAGTTCCTATGGAGGAACCAATTTATCATTTTCTTTTCATATGGATATATGGATATCGATCTATAGATATATATGGAATGTAGGCGTCCACATTTTTCTTTATTTCATCTAAATCTATTCTATTTGTATTGGTTCCAATCAATCTGAAATAATTCAAAAGCAACGCCATTTTTATTCTTCTTAGTTTCATTTTTAGATTTAAGATTCTTTATCAGAATCCCGGTAACTAATAAATAAAAATAAAGAATCTTTTTAGTATTCCAAAATTTAAATAGATTAAATGGAATCGGAATCCGTTTCCAATTATCTTGATTCCCGGGATATCAAGATGGCAACAATTTAAATATTTGTTTGATTCAAAGAGTTTTTTTTTCAATAAGATATATACATGGAATATATTACACCACTGGAAGCAATACAAGAGAATTTCTAAATCCAGATAGAATTGCATTTCATTAATTAGTATTAATAAAATAACTCAAATAGTTCAAAACTGGAAGAACTCAGCTATAAAACAATTGAGACAGTTTGATCCCTTAACTCAATTAGTATTACCTTTAAAGTCCACTTCTTCCCCATACTACAAGGGAAAGGGAAAATGTAAAAACTACCATTAAAGCAGCCCAAGCAAGACTTACTATATCCATGTCAATTATGTCTCCTATCTATATCAATATGATCAATATGAAGAAATTCTTTTATTAATTCTTTTTTTATTGTTTACTTATTTTTCTTGTATTCTTTTAGTTTTTCACTAAAAATTGGAGAATATCTTCTAATAATAGTGGAATCGCTGGTACAGAGTCAAAAAAGGATTCCATTCCGTCCTAACACCATTGACGAAACATCCAATTAGAACATATAGCAAGTTCTTATCCGATTTGGAGTAGAATTGAAAAATTGAAAGCATAAATAAAAAATATACTTAGAAGTAGTAAGGTAATGAATCCTACTAATAGGTAGGAACTATGTTTTCTTTCCCCCCCCATTTTAGTAAGTAAAAAATAAAGAATCAAGATAGATTCTTTTGCATACTCTTATTTGCATCTGTTCGTTCCATCGGATCTAATCCTTATTGTATCTCGATTCGTTCTCTAAAACAATTGGAAAAGAGCCTATTCAATTCTTTTACTATAGATTACCCCAAAGAAAGAGTTTTCTTTTTCTTAGAATGGAAATGGAATAGAAATATATTTCTAATATAGACTCATGATTCTATTTTTTTTTTTAAGTTAATTAAGAAAGTTGTATTTGGTGAATTCAATTCCCGCTTTCATTCCTTCACTATCTATTTCGACATAAACAATAAGAGGACTCTAGGAAAAGACAAATTATCCATCCTAGAATCCTGTTTTCCCTTTGTCTATTTCTACTTTACTTAATATTCTGTACCTACCTATTTTTTTAGGTTTAGTATCGAGTTAATTCTAAAACAATAGAAATTAGAGGATTTCTAGAACATTAAAATCCGAAAACAGCTACATAATCATATGGTTCGAATTAATTGTGCAGTTGAAAAAAAAAAAAAACCAAGAACCAAATAGTCTTCTTCACAATATACATACTATGACTGAACTAATTCTACGGTACAAGGAATTTTCTAAATATAGTATATCTACAAAAACTAGAAAGAACCAAGGGTGTTTACAGAATTTATCAACAAAAATGGAGTTCTTTTTACCAGCTTAATATGTTGATTAATTCAAATTCCTAAAAATTCATTTCGAACAATTGAACCTTCTCAAATTGTTTCTTTTTAAGAACCAAAAAGATTTGTGCCAAAATAATAGATGCCAAGAAGAGCAAGAGACCTTGGACACGTAATGGATCTTGAAGCACTATTTCTGCATCCCCCTGACCAAATCCACCCACATTAGGATTACTCGTTAATGGTTGATCAAGTTTGATAGATTCACCCTCTGAAACAAGAAGTTCTGGTCCTGGCGGTAGAATATCAATCACTTCACGTCCATCTGATGCATCTACTATCGTTATTTCGTATCCACCTTTTTCTTTTCGTATTATTTTGTTTACTACACCTGTTGCTGTAGCATTATAAACATTATTATTACTTTTGCTTCCGTCGGGATAAATCTGACCCCTTCCCCTGTTCCCGCCTACGTATAGAGGATATTTTAAGAAGTAAACATCTCTCTTAGTAGCAGGATCTGGAGAAAGAATAGGAAAGGTAATTTCACTATATTTTTTCCCAGGAACGGGGCCTATCACAAGAATATTTTTTTTTGTGGGACGATAGCTTTGAAAAGACAAATTACCCATCTTTTCTTTAATCTCGGGCGAAAGACGATGAGGAGGGGCCAATTCAAAACCCTCTGGTAAAATAAGAATAGCTCCTACATTCAAAGCCCCCTTTTTACCATTAGCAAGAACTTGTTTCACTTGCATATCATAAGGAATTCGCACAACTGCTTCAAATACAGTATCGGGAAGTACCGCTTGTGGAACCTCAATATCTACGGGCTTATTAGCTAAATGGCAATTAGCACATACAATCCGGCCGGTAGCTTCTCGAGGATTTTCATAACCTTGTTGGGCAAAAATGGGATATGCATTTGAAATGGGTGCTCGAGTTATTATATGGATCATGAGCAATACGGAAATAGATCGGGTAATCTCTTTCTTTATCCAAGAAAAAGCATTTCTAGTTTGCATGGTCCAATCCTTGATCCTGAAAATTTCTACAATAAGATTAGGTAGGGAACTGGCACAGTTCCCTATCCATGATTCTGCTATTTACTCCAATTATTTGCCTATAATATAGGAAGAATACGAGTAAAACGAAAATGAATAAGTGAAATTTGGAATGTTTAGCTTTTATATAAAAGCTAAACAAATTTTAGAATTGGATCAGTGGGTCCTTTTTTCAGTCATTCACGGAATGGAATTGAATCATAAATCGATAAAAGCGACGGAGATACACAATTTAAATAACGGAAAATCCAGTATTTAAAAATAATATTTAAAATGGCTGGCAAAATAGAAACAAGAAAAGATATAATATGATCATTCGGAGTAAATCCAAAATCTTTATAGACAGACCAAATCATTAGTTCCCAAAGACCAGTCGAATGGTATCCTACAGAGAAATCAATTAAGAAAAGAATAGAAAAAGCTTTTATTGTGTCACTTAAGTTATATACAAATTCTTGAACCCAAGAGTTAAGAATAATGAGTTCTTGATTACCCCTAATAGAATAAACACTTAGAATAAGGAAACATATTATATTTGTAAAGAAATGAAAAATCGTATGGATATTATCTTCGTTGTTCGTCTGAATCAATTGGATGGTCGCTTTGTAGATTTCGATACGAAGGTTTTGTAAATGTGTTTCCGGGTATTCCTTTAGCATTTCATCCAAGAGGAACAGTTCCTCGAACTCTAGGAATTTCTTTACAATAGTTTTTTCTTGAATAGTATTCAAGAAAATTTCGGATTCTTTCGTATTCCACCAATTAGTAATCCAAGATTCCAGACTTTTCTTAAATGTAAAAGAGATGCACCAGGGCAAAAAGACTATAGATGTAAGACATAGAAGGGGAATGAATGCTTTCTTTTTTGCCATTTTTCGTCCTCAGTTTCATCTCATTTTTCAACTCTAGAATATTCTATATATTCTAATATTTCTATCAAGCATAAGTTCTATTACAAGTAAATACTAATAAAAAAGCGAGTTTAGCCTATAATATATTAATTATTATAGGCTAAACTCGCTTTATAGGCTAAACTCGATCGGCTAAACTCGCTTTTTTATTAGTATTCTTTGTAAATAATGTCCAATGGTATATTCAAGAATCTGGACAACTCCAAAGCATGTTTTGCAAGCATATATCTACGACCATCTTTAGTAGGAGTCATCGGCAAGGTCCCGTGTTTTCTGGTTTCAATATAAAGGACATCACCCCAGATTCGGTTAGTTACTAGTATGAGGCACGAAATTTCTTTTATTAAAATGCGGCGAACATTAGAGCTACTTATTCCAGGAATAGGAAGTCTGTAACGAGTAATATATAGCACTCCTTTTCTTTTATCGAAAAAATTAGTTCCGCCAATTACAGTCCAATAATTAATATATTGAAACATGATACCGCTTAGGATACTGACAATTGCAGTGATAAGCAGAGAAACAATCTTATTTGGTAGCACAAAGAGCCATTTAATCGGTGCATCGAAAATGTTCATCCGAGTAAGATTGCTATAGAAACGATAGAGAGAAAAGAATCCCACGAAAAAACTGACATGACTTAAAATTCGAAAAAAAACGTGTTGGAAACCCGGGATAGTGTCCATCCAAGTAGTTTCTGACACATAGGAACATAAAACTTTTTTGTTTGTCTCGTCCTTAATGAATTCACGGATCATTTGAAGTAAATAATCCAAAATTGTTCTAAGGAAATAAAAAAACAAAACGAAAAAGATATTCCTAAAAAGAAAGGCCGCAAAACATAAAATAAATAAATCCACCAGGATGTGTGGCGGATACGGGCGGCTTCTTTCTAGGAGAAGAACTATTACTTTTAATATACTTAAAAGGTAAGTTCCATGCAGGAAAATATGTGTCACTGTAATAATAATACAGTGTCTTTTTTTCCAGATCCACAGGTTTTTCAAAAATCTTTTACAGTGTCTTTTTTTCCAGATCCACAGGTTTTTCAAAAATCTTTTCAAGTCTTTTAGATCCATAGTCTATATATCAGAGTTACTAAATAGGAGAAATAAAAAATATATTCTTAGTCTAAATTAGTTTAAATAAAATAGTGTAAAATAAGGTATTAGCTACAAACTAGTTACAAAAAGGCGGAAATAAAAAATAGATTCTTAGTGCAAAATAACGTAAAACTAAGTTTAAAATTGTTTTTATTCAATCTTCCAAATTTTTAGTCAAAGGAACGAAACCATGGAACTGAAATAACTCCGTTAAAAACTGCTTTAAAAAATGACGTGGTACGACTGAATCCAATACTCCCTTGTCGAATAAAAGGTCCGCCGATTGGGAACCTTCAGGCACTTCCACATTCAACAATTGTTCAATCACTCTTTTACCCGCAAATGCAATGGTTGCGTTTGGTTCCGCAATAACGATATCCCCCAACATCGCAAAACTAGCGGTTACCCCACCAGTAGTCGGAGATGTAAGTATCGCTACATAGAATAACTTTTTATTTATTTGATAATTATATAACGCAGAAGAAATTTTAGCCATTTGCATTAAGCTCAAACTTCCTTCTTGCATACGCGCTCCTCCGGAAGCACAGACTATAATTAGAGGTAAAAGTTGATTGGTAGCATATTCGATCAACCGAGTTATTTTCTCACCCACTACGGATCCCATACTACCCGCGATAAACTCAGAATCCATAACAGCTATTGCTAAAGGAATACCATTTAGTTGACCTATGCCTGTTTGAACCGCTTCTGGTAATCCTGTCTTTTCTTGATAAGAATCAAGACGATCGATATAAGGTTGATCTTCTTCCTCTTCCTCGGGAGGATCCACGAAAATCAAGTCGAATGCAATGGGATCCCATTGAAGAATTGGAATTTTTTCAATCGAATCAAATTTAATGGGATCCAGAGAAACCATGTCTTCATCCATAGGATTCCAAGTACCTGGATCAATCAAAAGTTCGATTCTATCTGAACTTCTCATTTTCAGATGCTCACCACAGTATTCGCAAATACTCAGTTTGGCTACTAAAAATTGTTTAAAATTTAAGCTAGAGCAAGTTTCGCATAGAACCCATAAATGACTATATTGGTTCATTTTAGCCAGCATATCCATTTTGCTATTATCATCACTATCCTTCTGACATATATCTGTATCTGATGTATCAGATATCTCCAATGGATCTGATCTATCTGATCCATCCGGATCATTTATATAATCTGGATCTGATGTCTCCAATGTCTCCAATGGATCTGATCTATCTGATCCATCCGGATAATAGATCTCATCTAGATCTGATGTCTCCAATGTCTCCAATGGATCTGATCTATCTGATCCATCCAGATAATAGATCTCATCTAGATCGTATATACCATATAGATCCTCCTCTGTATCTGATAGATCAGATAGATCTATCTCCAATGGATCTGATATATCAGATCCATCTATATAATATGGATAATCTGTATCTGATGGATCAGATAGATCCATCTCCAATGGATCTGATATATCAGATCCATCCATATAATATGGATAATCTGTATCTGATAGATCAGATAGATCTATCTCCAATGGATCTGATATATCTGATGTATCAGCAAATGGATCGTATCGATAATCTGTATCGGATGGATCAGATAGATCTATCTCCAATGGATCTGATATATCTGATCCATCAGATATATCTGCATCATCTGGATCTGCTGTCTGATTTCTAGCATTTGTGTTCCTTAATATTATTATATTTGTACTATGGCTTTCACTAGTATTTTGGCCCCTATCGCAAATGTAACTCTTAAAGTCCATATCACGGTAACTGGCATTGGATTTGTCAATATCCTCCCAGATTTGAGAACGAAGATAATTCCAAATGCAACAATTAATGGATTTGTCAATATCCTCCCAGATTTGAGAACGAAGATAATTCCAAATGCAACAATTCATGTTATAAGTCCAACTATCATCATTATAAGCATAATATATGTCATAACTATTATTATGACTATCCCAAACGGATAGACTTTTTGCAAATAGCAAATTATGATTATGTATGTTGTTCACATCTGCTGAATAGTCAGCATGACCATGACTATAACTACAATTTTCACTATTGTTCTTCCAGCTATGAATGTTATTATGCATATCAGTTAAACTAGATGGGTCTCCACCGTTATTTTCATCAATAGGACCAAAACTATCTATACCAAAACTATCTATTGATTTACTTAAACCACACCTGTATTCTAAACCTCTAGTAAACAGCATACCTCTAGTAAACAGCATCGAATTGAACCCTTGTCTTTCCATAGATTTTTATTCCTTTTTAAATTAAAATATTATATAATGAATAGTCATTGTTTTTTATTTTATCGAATAGTTATCAAATTTAATTTTAATTCGTATATTAATTTATTTAATAATTAATAAGTAATTGAAAGTTATATGAATGAACAATATATCCCCACCCAAGAACAGCCTTTTTTATTTTTGGTTTATGGCGAAAAACCTATGATATCGATTCATGTCAATGTGATGAATTGAATCGATATCATCTGGGACGGGAGGATTCGAACCTCCGAATAACGGGACCAAAACCCGCTGCCTTACCACTTGGCCACGCCCCATTTGTTATTCTATATAGATATTTACTTTTGTCAAGTTAGACCATATTTCTTTTTTCTTTTAGATTTCATTTTTAATATAAAAGTATAAAAAAAAAAAGTGGATATTAAATAATATATATAATAAATCATATCTTATATATATAAGAATATATATAATAATAAGTAAGATAATAAAAAATAAAAAAATTAGAATTCAAAAAAAAAAAAGCAAAAATACAATTCATTTTATTAAAGAACAACATTTTTTTTTATGCTTCATATCTTTAGCTTGGTCTGTATTAACTCTGTCCTTTATTCAAGTAGTTTTTTCTTGGGGAAATTACCTGAAGCTTATGCTTTTTTGACTCCAATTGTAGATTTTATGCCAGTAATACCCTTACTCTTTTTTCTCTTCGCTTTTGTTTGGCAAGCTGCTGTAAGTTTTCGATAAGATCTTTCATTTGAATAATGTCCTAAAAAAAGTAAGAATTTATTAGAAAACTCAAATTGGAACTTTTTTAAGGAAACATAATATGAAATAGAAGAGAATCTATTCTCTTTCTCTGTCGTTTTTTTTTTTTAATTATCTTGGAGATTTTGTAATGCTTACTCTAAAACTATTTGTTTACACGATAGTGATATTCTTTGTTTCTCTTTTCATCTTCGGATTTCTATCTAATGATCCCGGACGTAATCCTGGACGTGAAGAATAAGAAAATCTTTTTTCTTTCCCTTACTTGTGCTTGATTTTGAACTATTTTTTGTTTTTCTATCTATTTTCGATCTTTAACTAGTCAAAAAGAACTAGTAAAAAATGAAACAAACAGGGAATAAAAAAAAAGAAATTCCATAAGTTCAAAAGAAAAAAATGGCAAATCATCAATAAACGGAAAGAGAGGGATTCGAACCCTCGGTACAAAAATGCGTACAACGGATTAGCAATCCGACGCTTTAGTCCACTCAGCCATCTCTCCCCAATTCAAAGAATGGAATTATTATGCTTATGATACCTCGCAGGGCTCGAAAAAAGGCTTCAATATTTATTTGATATGGATCTTCATTTGATATATTTTATCTATCTTTTTTCTATTTGATTCTAATTCTATATTAACTCATAAATATAGATTGAGTTATATATTAATTGTATATATATATACTAAATACGATAGTAATAAATAATTATACTAAATAGATATAAATCATTATACTAAATAGATAATCTAAATCTATAATTTTATATTTTCTTTTTTAGTTTGTTTTTTTATCCAACCAGAGTCCAGCTAGGTACTGGCACAGCTCTTTTTTCCCATGAATCCTGGATAACAACGATTTATTTTTCTGTATCAGATTTGAAACAAACTTTTAATTAATTCAAACATTTTAATATGATCAAACAAAAATAAAAATAACTTTGTGATCGTATCTCATACGAATGAATCAGGTAACGTATCTAAAAAACGAAATAGAACTATGGATTCTTGCATTGCATAATGCATTTTTGTGTTATGAATTTAGTTTAGTAATTTTGTCGAGATCTATCTGTCAAAATACCTTCAACAAAATCCAAAAATAAAATCCAAAAATGAGATTTGCCCCCTTTTCTAAATTTCATTAGGGGGCCTTTACGAAACATGTAAACACTCTATTTATCATAAAATTCTGCACCTATTTCAGAATTATTTATGACTGATTCCCTTGTTCGACAAAAGATCTTTTTATATACAAAAATGGTATTGTAGCGGGTATAGTTTAGTGGTAAAAGTGCGATTCGTTCTAACGATCCCTTAATAGTTAAGGGGTCCCTTTCGTGATTCATATCACGATCAAAAACTTTATTTCTTACTTTTAGGGATTTCATCCTTTATACCTCTCAACGAGCAATTCGAGGAATAATATACATTATCGTAATTTGTATACAATTTAGAATTTATTCTAAAATTATGAAACATAAGTTTTTGCACAAGAATCCCAATTTTTGAATATAAGTAAAGGATCCAGGGAGAAAGATATCTAAAATTAGTTTCCAATCGTAACTAAATCTTCCCATTTTTTTTTATTTTTTTTGTATAGGAGAGAGTGAAGCAAAATAGCTATTAAACGATTTTTTTAGTTTACTAGAAACATCAATATATTTTTTTAGCTCGACGGAAATTTTATTCTTTTCCTAAAGATTCTATCAAATAGAAATAGAGAACGAAGTAACTAGAAAAAAAAGAGATTGTTCAAATACTCCTTTTCTTTCTATAGGGATCATCTAAAAAGCAACGTGAATTCTATTCATACCGAAAGGCTGACATAGATGTTATGGGTCATTTTTTTTTCATGTATTCCATCTATCTCTAAAATTATTCTGTAAAGGAGCTGAATGAAACAAAAGTTTCACGTTCGGTTTTGAATTAGAGACGTTCATTCATAAACGTCGACTATAACCCTTAGCCTTCCAAGCTAATGATGCGGGTTCGATTCCCGCTACCCGCTTATATTCTATTTCTCTATATATTCTATTCTATTTTTTATTTAGTAAATTTCTTTAGTTAGTTTTAGTTATGAATATTCAATTGGAATGATTTCATTTCGTCTTATTCTATTTAGAATTTAGAATAATTATTATTTCGATATTCAGATAGATGGAGGAGTATTTTATAGAATTCTTTTTTTTCTTTCCCTTTTCACGAAATTTTCGTGAAAAGGGAAAGAAAAAAAGAAAAGCGTCCATTGTCTAATGGATAGGACAGAGGTCTTCTAAACCTTTGGTATAGGTTCGAATCCTATTGGACGCAAATTTATTACATATTGAATTTATTGCAATTGCATATATATTACTTGAATTCGTATATTTCGAAAACTATATTGTGAATTTCTTCTCTTTATTATTCTTTTTGAAATATGGAAAGAGACTAATTATCTAGAAAGGTATGAAATTTGGAATCAATTTTTTTCTACTTGTTCCTGAAGTAAAAAGAGTTCCATCTGTTCCTGAATAGCTTCCTTCAAAATGGCTTCTGCTTCCCCAGTAAATGTCTTGGTCGAAGATATGATTTCGTTGAATTTCGGTTTATTCGTTTTTAAATAAGCCCGTAACTTAACGAGAAATTTCCTTACCTGTTGAATTTCTAATGAATCAAGATAACTATTCGTTCCAGTATAAATAGTTATTATCTGTTCTTCCACAGTAATAGGAGATGATTGGGATTGTTTAAGCAACTCGCGCAATCGTTGACCTCTTGCCAATTGATTTTGCGTAGTTTTCTCAAGATCGGTAGAGAATTGTGCAAAAGCTTCTAATTCTGCGAATTGTGCTAATTCCAATTTTAATTTACCAGCGACTTGTTTCATGGCTTTTATTTGAGCCGCCGATCCAACTCTGGAAACGGAAAGACCCACATTAATTGCGGGTCTGATCCCAGCATTGAATAAATCGGCAGATAAGAATATTTGACCATCTGTAATGGAAATGACATTCGTAGGAATATAAGCTGAAACATCTCCGGCTTGGGTCTCAACTATTGGTAAAGCAGTCATACTTCCTTCACCTAACTGACAACTTAATTTCGCGGCTCTTTCCAAAAGACGCGAATGTAAATAAAAAACATCTCCGGGATAAGCTTCGCGACCTGGTGGTCTTCGTAATAGAAGAGACATTTGGCGATAAGCCTGTGCTTGTTTGGAGGGATCATCATAAATGATTAAAGTGTGACGTTCACGGTACATAAAATATTCAGCCAGAGCTGCGCCTGTATAAGGCGCGAGGTATTGTAATGTAGCTGGGGAATTTGCTGTTTCAGCCACTATAATAGTGTATTCCATTGCTCCTCTTTCTTGTAAAGTAGTTACTACTTGAGCCACAGAAGATGCTTTTTGACCAATAGCTACATAAACACATACTACATTTTGTCCCATGTTGATTGAGAATCGTATCTGTAGCTACTGCTGTTTTACCTGTTTGTCTGTCCCCAATAATCAATTCTCGCTGGCCACGCCCTATAGGGATCATAGAATCAATAGCAATAAGTCCCGTTTGAAGAGGCTCATACACGGAACGTCTGGAAATAATACCGGGAGCGGGAGATTCAATTAACCGAGATTCCGAAGCTGAAATTTCTCCTCGACCGTCAATAGGTTTAGCTAGGGCATTTACAACACGACCCAAATAACCCTCACTTACTGGTATCTGAGCAATTATTCCTGTTGCTTTTACGGAACTTCCCTCTTGTATCATCAAACCATCACCCATTAATACAACACCAACATTTTTGGATTCCAAATTCAAAGCAATGCCTACTGTACCCTCTTTAAATTCTACTAATTCACCTGCCATTACTTCATCAAGACCATAAATACGAGCAATGCCATCGCCTACTTGAAGTACGGTACCTGTATTTACAATTTTTACTTCGGTATTATATTGCTCAATCCGTTCACGGATAATTTGACTAATTTCATCTGCACGAATGGGTACCATGAATATTTTTATTAATTGGATTCTTTTTCGAAAAAAAACAAAAATAGGGCCTCTCCATACTCTCTATTATAGTAGAACCACTAATTAGTTATTTTTTTCTTTGATCGCCCCAAACATACCAATATTAGCAGCGATCATACGTAAATGTAACTCGTTGTTTAAGCACCTATTCAGAGTTCCCAGAGCTCCTTGTAATGCTTGTTGTAAAACCCTTTGTTGGACTTGATTAATCGCCCTTTGTTGTTCAAAATGAATGGTTTCATTTTTGTAATTTTCGAATTGTTCCAAAGTTGTATAAATGGAATTAATTAAATTCCATTTTTCTCGTTCTATCTCGGAATAACCATTCACTCGAAACCGATCTGCTTCCATTTCTACTTTCCTGAAACGGGCCCGGGCTTTTTCCAGCTGTTCAATGGCTGTTTCCCGTAGTTCTTCTGAATTTCGAATAGTTCTCAGGATTCTCTGTTTTCGATTATCTAATAAATCACTTAATGAAAGTAGATTCTCTTTCCATTCATTTCCAAATGTCTATGATCTCTTCCCGAACCAAACATGAATCTTTCAATTCATTTGGCTCTCACACTCAATTCCTTATAGGAAATTCCCCCCTATTTATTAGGGAATGAGCCTATCCTCTTTTCTCTATTTCTAAAAATCTTGAAAATGATTATCAATACAAGACCCAAATATTTGGAGGACTCTTCTGAGCAAACAAATAATTGTCAGCAAAGTTGTTTTTTTTTCTTGAAATCCAAAGAATTATGATTAATTTATACGTAGGTCATCAATTCCGCATTGTAGAAAAGTAGAAACGGAGGCGTTAAACAAAACACCTTTTTTCCTATTTTTCATCATACAGAGAATTCAAGTCATTTTATCGACATGAGTGTTCTATATCGAAAAAATTAGAATTTCCCTATTAACATAGTGGTAGAAAGAATACTAGACTGCGTCGAAACTTCAAACTCGTTAGCTTTAACCATGGTAATGTTCCAAAATTCTTGGTTGATAGAGAATCAAAGTAGATTTACCACTGAATCGCGAAATGCTATGGTTCTGAACTATTTTTTTCGTTATTTCGTAAGAAGTCATTCGCCGGATCATGCACATTTTCCTAGTTATAACAAAAAAAGTGCAGTTGGTTGGATCCAATCTATTCTTTGAAATAAACAACTCGCACACACTCCCTTTCCAAAAAAAATCAATACACCTAGGACTGCACTTATATTTATTAGATTTGTTGCTAAAATATCGGTATCAAACCCGAAACTTCCGGCGGATGGCCAGGAAATGAAGCAAAGAAAAGAATCGGTTATATTTTTCATATGATCACATCTCCTCTTATGGATAGACTAAATTTATTTCTACGATTCCAAGTTTTTTTATTCGTTTTTGTATATAATAGTTTATTCTATAATCGAATTATTTAATATGAATATATTTACTTATTCTTTCTATTTTGATTCTTACTAATAATGAATATTAGTAAGAATCAAAAGATACTAAGAAGACTATTCTATTCTATATTTGGAATTGGTTAGTCAATTGAAAGATTCCCTATAAGGAATGATATTTCTTAGAAATAAATACTAGTTCGTATGTAAATTGCAAAATACTTAGTTGTTTTCAACACTTTCTAAATAAAAAGGGGGTCATTGGACTAATGAAAGGGACGGAAGAAGGCAAATCAGTATGTTAATCCGAATGCAAAAAATTGTAACAGTAAAATCGAAATAGAATTAGCAAGAGCAACAACGAAAATCCATGAAAAAAAAAACAATATGTATTTTTTTGAATAAATATTAAACTAAACAAAAGGATTGGCAAATAAAAGCGCTAATGCTACAACCAGCCCATAAATAGTTAAAGCTTCCATAAAAGCCAGACTAAGTAATAAAGTACCCCGTATTTTGTCCTCTGCTTCCGGTTGTCTCGCAATCCCTTCTACAGCTTGCCCTGCAGCTGTGCCTTGACCAACTCCAGGTCCAATAGAAGCAAGCCCGACGGCCAACCCAGCAGCGATAACAGAAGCAGCAGCAATCAGTGGATTCATGATAAGTTTCTCCTATGTCAAAATAAAATAAAGAAATAGTTAATAATATAATCAACAAAAAATATATGACTTAATTATTTCATTCGTCCTATTTCTCTTTATCTAGTCGAAGTGTAATTCAAAATTTCAAACTGAAGAATTTGGATTGAATTATCTCAATTACTTCGATATTTACTTTTTTCGTTTCTACCCTTGTCGTTTTTTGTGAATACATACAAATTGGGGTCTTATCTTACATTTCGTTTAAACCTTTCTTTTTCTTTTTGATTTCATTTTTCCAGTCATTTTATATTCCATTCACAATTCCAAGAGATGGAAGAGCTCTTTTTTTTGAATCCCTACCTAAATTTAGAGTAGTAGCAGGACAAATTGAGATATATAGTCATATATAACTAATGAATATCTACTATGACATATACATGTGTTTGTTCCATATCGTAAACCAATTCATTGTATCTTCGATTCAATGAATCATTCTCGGAAATCCCCCAGCTGTTTTATAACGATTAGATTATATATATGCCTAGTTCGACCCCCCACCCTTTATTTTAATTGAATTTCTATTTTTTGTTGAATTTCCTGATAAGTGTTTTCATTTTCTTTATACTTTTTGATTGTTATGAAAACTTTTCATAATTTCTTTTGGATTTTTTGATTTATGTTCCTTAATTTTATTAATGTTCCTTAAGTAGATTATCGCGAGCCAGTCGCGGTCTAAAATCCTATTTAGATAACTAGTCAATGATGCCCTTCCATGGATTCACCTATATACGCCGCAGCTAAAGTAGCGAAAATAAGAGCTTGAATACCGCTTGTAAATAATCCAAGGAACATAACAGGGATAGGAACTACTAAAGGTACTAACGAAACAAGAACAACCACTACTAATTCATCCGCTAATATATTTCCGAAAAGTCGAAAACTAAGCGATAAGGGTTTTGTGAAATCTTCTAAGATGTTAATCGGTAAAAGGATTGGCGTTGGTTGGATGTATTTACCAAAATAGGCCAATCCTTTTTTTGAAATACCCGCATAGAAATAGGCTACTGACGTAAGTAAAGCTAATGCAACAGTAGTATTTATATCATTTGTGGGTGCAGCTAACTCTCCATGAGGTAACTTTATAATTTTCCAAGGCAAAAGTGCCCCTGACCAATTCGAAACAAAAATAAATAGAAACAGAGTTCCAATAAACGGAACCCATGGACCATATTCTTCTCCAATCTGAGTTTTGCTCACGTCTCGAATGAATTCAAGGACATATTCAAAGAAATTCTGACCAGACGTGGGAATAGTTTGTGGATTTCTAACAACTAGAATGGTTGAAATTAATAAGATAGCAATTACAACCCAAGAGGTAATAAGTACTTGAGCATGCACTTGAAAATCCCCTATTTGCCAATAGAAATGTTGACCTACTTCCACAGCAGATATATCATAGAATCTGTTTAATGTGTTGATGTAACATAATAGAACATTCATATTGCCCTCTAAAATAAAAAAAGATAACTTGAAAGGGAATTATTTTGATTCAACCATTTCCTTATTTTACTTGGATTTTCCATTTGGAATACCTACTAATCCAAAAATATTTCTTTTTACACAATTTTGTAATGCTATAATAACCAATTCCAAAAATTTATCACCGCCCAACCAAATCTAAAAATGGATTTATCTTATTATTAATCAATAATTTTGTATCTAGCTAGAACGACCCTCACAAATTGCAAAAACTAATTTGTTAAGAATGAATCCGATGGAAGCCATAGTATCATCATTAGCCGGAATCGGCAAATCCGCAAGATCGGGGTCACAATTTGTATCGATTACACAAATCGTTGGAATTCCCAAAGTGATACATTCTTGAAGAGCCTTATATTCTTCTTCCTGATCAAGGATTATTACAATATCAGGTAACCCTGTCATATATTTTATACCGCCTAGATATGTTTCCAAATGAGATAATTGCCTCTTCAACATAGCGGCATCTCTTTTTGGAAGAGAGTTCAGTTTCCCCGTCTTTTGCTCCGTTCTCAAGTCCCTGAACTTACGAAGTCTCGTTTCTGTAGTATACCAATTCGTTAACATACCTCCGAGCCATTTTTTATTAACATAATGACATCGAGCTCTTATTGCAGCCCGTCTTACTGAATAGGCAACTTTTCTTTTGGTACCAACAATTAAAAATTGTTTTCCTTTGCTTGCTGCATCAAAAGCCAAATCACAAGCTTCTGATAAAAAACGAGCAGTTTTAGTAAGATTTGTAATATGATTACCTTTACGTTTTGCCGATATAAAAGGTGCCATTCGAGGATTCCATTTCCTAGTCTCATGGCCAAAATGAACCCCAGCTTTCAGCATCTCTTCCAAAGTGATGTTCCAATATCTTTTTGTCATTTATCCCCACACTTTGTTTAAAAAAATGAAAAAAAAAAAGAGAGACCGAGTATCCTAATAAATAATTGTTCCGATGGAACCTTCTCTTTTATAGACGATCGGCCGTTAATATAGAATCAGGCCATTCTTTGATTTCTATTTCTTATTATTTTTTAATATACTTTAATTACCAAATCCAATGACTGCATTTAAATATTTCAGGGGATGGATGAGTCGAATCCGCTGTTAGGAAGCATTTAATACTATATTTAATCCTATATTTCGAATGTATCACATAAATTCTCTGAAATGAGAAAAATTAAATAATTTTCTGTGATGGAACAAAAGATTTCCAATTTCGACTTCGAATAATTTTTTTTTCCGGCTAATCTTGTTATGTTGCCTTGACCGTGAACGGTGCATTATTCTTTTGAATCCGGTACCAACGGGTATCATTCCCCCTAAAACAACATTCTCTTTAAGACCTTTCAACCAATCAATACGACCCCGAAGAGCGGCTTTTGCTAAAACTCTAGCAGTTTCTTGAAAACTCGCTTCGGATATGAAACTTTGAGTATTCAGAGATGTTTTTGTTACTCCCAATAATAAAGCTCGGTAACAAATGGCTTCTTCCAAGGCACGCCCCGTTCGTTCTGCTCGCAATAATCCAATTAGTTCGCCAGGTAAAAATACATTAGACATTCCATCTTCTGAAACCAAGACTTTGGATGTTATTTGACGCACAATAATCTCGATATGTCTATTATCGATGTGTACTCCCTGGGATCGATAAACCTTTTGGATTTTATTAACCAAAGAAATACGACTTTGAGCTATAGTTAGCTCAGCACCAATCAAGAATCCCCAAGGAATGCCGAGAATTTTTGTTATACACTCGTTCCAAGCATCAATTCTTTTTTTTAGATTCATGGATATTGAAGCAATCGAACGTATTTCGAATATCTGTTCCACTTTTGGAAGACCTTGTGTTATATCACTGGATCTCGATTTTTCATATAGGAATGTAACTAAAATATCTCCTTGAGAAAGGATCTCCCCATAATGGCCGTGAATAGTTGATTCTGGAGTCGCCAAATAAGGATTAGCCGATCTTATTATTACAGAATCCATTTGAACTGTTATAACTTGACCCGATTTTAATTTTAGGTGTGGTCCATTTTTCATTTGAGCTATACATATATTTTCACAAATAAATTGTCCAAGACTTATTATTGGAAACGTTTTTTCACAAGAAAAATAATGGAGAAAAAACCAATTTAAATGGAATGGATTCAAAACGATATTACTGTATAGATCGGGTTTACAAATTTTCTCATTTTCGTCCATGAAATAATATTTCATTACTTGAAAAATTTCCTTTAATTTGTCAAGTTGCAAAATTTTTATTATTGAGATCTGATTATGAGTTATTAAATGATAAAGTGAATATAAATTTGCAACTATTCCTAAAGGGCCGAACGAATTATTATTCTTCTTAATTGAAATTATAGGATCTTTTTTTATCCCATTGTGAGATTTTACATTGTTGAATGGTCTCATTTGAAAACAATTAGATGATGACAAAATTATCCAAGATCGGCATTCTTTATTTCTATTCAACAACATACGAATAGTTCCGTGATTTTGGCTAAGTGATTGTTGAATTTTTCCCTTGGAATGAATAGAAAAAAATGGATTGATTCGATCCGATTTATTATCCCCAATCAATCCTAAACCAGATGGGTCATTTCTTTTTCTGATATATGAAGTATTCGATTTTACTAAGTCAATTCTTAGAAAATACTCAATCAAACCATTTGTACTTACTTCAATAAAGGAAGCGGGGGCCTCCTCAATCGAAGAACTTTTTTTGCCGTCATCCCAATGGAAGACTAAACAAGTCCGAAGGAATGGAATCCTTGTGTCGGAAATTTCCCGAATGGATTTTCCAATAGAATTGACAACTTTTAGTTCCAGATTATCCTTTTCCTGGAATAGATCTTGGGGAAAAAGTTTTACAAAAGGGATAGTGTCCGGTATTTCATATAAAATTACAGGTCGAACCAAAACAATTTTTTTTTTTTTCTTTTTTTTTTTTGTAGTTGCGATCCATTGGACATAGATCCCATCTTTAATTTTTTTTGATTCCTTGCATTTTTTTTTTTTTGTAGTTGCGATCCGTTGGACATAGATCCCATCTTTATTTTTTTTTGATTCCTTGCATTTTTTTTTTTTTACCGTTCCGGGTGGTATAAAGATGGGACTGTGTCTTGATATCTTATCAATCTCTCTGGGAAAATGGATATTTCCAGAAAATATTTTTAATTCTATTTTTTTTTTTTTTTTCTTTTCTAATCGGACCAATCCGCCTACTCGACTTCTTATATTGAAAGTGATTGGTGTTCCTCTTCCAACAAGACTATTATTCCGTACCATTAGGGAAGAAGATTGGGGTAAAATATGCACTTCTTCGGGAATCAAAAAAAAGGGACCTACTTGAATTGGATAGTTTGGCTTTAATTTTTTTCTTCCTCGATACTCAATGAAATCTTCTTTTTGAAAAATGGGTTGAGGATGATCGAAATAAGCAAAAATACTATTTCTAGGAAAAATACCATTGATAGGTATTTCAATGGAGACACCGGAAGGGGACATTAGTTCGTTCTTTCGTTCTTGAATCGATTGGAATGGAAATGGAATAAGAAATCGATTTCTTCGCCTTTTCGCCAAGAAATAAAAAGTATCGTGAAAAATAGCGGGATACATTAAATAAGAATGATCCATATATATGATTGGATTAAATATTGAATAATCGCTGATCCCCTTTTCTTTTGTACCAAAAGTATGGAAACCAAAGAATTTATGTTTTACTTGATTATTCCTTTCTACAAGATTCGAAATATTTTTTTTTCCATTCGAAAGTGAATCCATGGTAATTTGATCTTGATCCTTGTGAAGTAAAAAATGGGTTGTATTAGACCTGCACGACTTTCCTGACAATATCCATAAATGACTTGTTTTTGGTAAGATATGTACATTACTATCCATAAATTCTGATGCATGGTACACATCGGTACTCCAATGCATTTCCCCTTCTGAGTCAGAATAAATATGTTTTCGAACCCTCTCTTTCAAATTAAAAGTATATGTTCCCGCGAGGATCTCCGCAATCACTTGTTCTGATTTTACATATTGATCATTTTTAACTAATAGAAAACTTTTTGGTGGAATAATGACGTTATGTATAATATCGTAACTTTCTATAGTTACATACAAGTCTATATTACATATAAAAGCAGGATATCCATGACGTGTACGTGTAGGGTGAACTAAATCCTCATTCCATTTTATCTTTCCATTCGAGGGGGCTCGCACATATTCAGCAGTACCCCCTGTGAATACTCCACCAGTATGAAAAGTTCTTAATGTTAGTTGAGTTCCCGGTTCTCCAATAGATTGACCAGCAATAATGCCTACAGCTTCTCCCAATTCTACCAGGTCCCCATGAATAGGACTCCGCCCATAACACAATCGGCAGATCCACGACGTATTCCTACAGGTAAAGGGGGTTCGAATAAATATGGGTTGTGTTTGAAAAGTTATGAATCGATTGATAAGTCCAATTCCAATATCTTGATTTCTAACGACAATGCACCGTGAACCTATATATATATTGTCTGCTACTACACGACCATTTAATGTTTGTATCAAAATTCTTTCTGGCATCATTCCATTTCGGATGTTTACAGAAATCCCACGGATGGTACCGCAATCTGTTCGCCGTACAACAATGTGTTGAACCACTTCAACAAGTCGACGTGTAAGATATCCAGCATCTGATGTTCGTACAGCAGTATCTACAACCCCTTTACGGGCTCCGTAGCAAGAAATTATATATTCTGTTAAAGACAGTCCTTCACGAAAATTGCTTTGAATGGGTAAATCAATCATTTGTCCTTGTGGATCTGACATTAATCCTCTCATTCCGACTAATTGGTGTACTTGAGATGCATTTCCTCTAGCTCCTGAAAAAGACATTATATGGACTGGATTAAAGGGGTCAGTCATCCTAAAATTGGGAGTCATTTGTTGTCGCAAATATTCGCTTGTAGCATACCATATTTCAATGGATTGGCGTAATTTTTCTACCGCATGGACATTCCCATAATGATTATGTTTTTCCAAAACGGAACTTTGTTGTTCAGCATCTTGGACTAGCCATCCTTTAGAAGGTATTGTTAAAAGATCATCAATTCCTAATGAAATAGATGTAGCAGTAGCTTGATGGAATCCTAGAGTCTTTACTTGATCCAGGATGTGTGATGTATATGCCATTCCGAAATGATCTATTAATCTGCTAATAAGTCGTTTAATGGCAGTTCCACCTATCACGTTATTGTGAAAGACTAGATTGGTCCCTTCTGCCATAAGTCCCTCCATATTCCACTCAGTGGTATTCGGTTCGACGACAATAGATTTGAGTGAATGATTGGAAAACTCCCTTTTCTTTATGTTTATTTACGTAGAAAATTGAAAAGATGCTAGTTGACCTGAATTTACACCAGTATCCTAAATTTACTTAGCGTGGATACCAACACTAACCATCTATATGATTAGATACTATATGATGAATCGGCTCGAGAAAAACCTTGTATAGCTTCTTCGATTTCTCGATAAAAAGAAATATGACCAATAGTGGTTCGAATGTATATACAACGAATTTCTTTTTTTATACTTCTTATTACTAAATAATCCTCATAAATCTCATAATAGGTACCAAAAGATTCATAGTGAACTTCGATAGGAACTTCTCTTGAAGACATAATGCATTGATGTATTTGCCACCGGAGCCAAAAAGGACTATCCAAATTTATTCTTTTCTGTCTATAAGCTCCAATTGCATCATAGGAATTGCAAAAACAGGGTTCTTTTTTTTTCATATACTTCAAGTTCTTAAAGTTATTATTGCTCATTTTTTCATTTTGAGAATTTCTGCAATTAAACCAATTATACCTGTTTGCACAAATACCTCGACGATTTCCGCTAGTTAATACATAAAGTCCAATAAGCATATCTTGAGTTGGTACAGAAATAGGATCCCCAATAGTCGGAGACAAGAGATTCGTAGTAGAAAACATAAGTAAATGAGCTTCTGCTTGAGCCTCCAAAGATAAAGGCACATGAACAGCCATTTGATCCCCATCAAAGTCTGCGTTGAATCCCTTACACACCAATGGATGTAAACAAATAGCACGTCCTTCTACTAAAATGGGTTGAAATGCCTGTATGCCCAATCTATGCAAAGTAGGCGCTCTATTCAGCAATACTGGATGTCCCCGCATAACTTCGTGAAGTATTTCCCATACAATTGGTTCTTTTTCCCGGATTTGACTCTTAGCAACTCCTATGTTCGAAGCAATATGGTTTCGAATTAAACCACGAATTAGAAATGTCTGAAATAGCTCTATTGCTATTTCGGGGGGCAATCCACATCGATGTAATGAAAGTAATGGACCTACGACAATAACAGAACGCCCCGAATAATCAACTCGTTTTCCAAGAAGAGTCTCTCGAAATCTTCCCTCTTTGCCCGAAATTATATCGGAAAACGATTTGTAAACTTTCTTATGACCGTCCCTCATCGGTTGTCCGCGGATTCCATTATCAAGAAGTGCATCCACGGCTTCTTGTACCAATTTTTCTTGAGACAT
>CAWUDS030005793.1:0-2500 GCA_963859935.3 Lathyrus sativus | reverse complement strand
CCATTATTTGCTGTCATTCTTCATCGAATCACATGAATAGAATAGATTTAGCAATAATGGAATTTCTGTTCTTTTTACTTTACTGAATCACATGAAATTTTACCGAACTACGTCTATGAAATACCGATTATGAAAAGAGGAAATTGGATACTCCAATTAGAATTTGCAACAAAACAAACAAATAGAATTGAACTTGTAATATCAATGGAAACAAATTGATCCATTTCACCTAGACTTCGGGTCGGGGTATTTTTAACAATCTAAAAAAAATGAATTCTATTTGTACTATTAGTATAGTATGATATTCCGTATTCCCATTCGATTGATATCCCAAAAATAAATTCAGGATTTGCTCGGCTCCATGAGAGAAAGATATCAAAAATAAAATAATCAGAAAAAAAAAAATACCATTTTTTTTAGCCCTTTACCATTTAAAGTGTTCAAAAAAGAATAAGAATTCACAAAGAAGAGAGATATTTTGACCCTTTATTTTAGAATTGGAGGTTTGCAGTGCATAAAAAGACTTGGCATAGATCTAACTTCAACTATAGCTATCTATATATGTCTCTTACGTTATTGCAGGCCTATTTGTTCGAGACAGCATATGTTGTGTTAATTTTTCTATTCATTCATCAATCTATTTAATGAAAAATTGGCAAAATAATGAAAGTACGAGAATTTATTGAAAATTCCCTGTAATCTAGAATTGATACCCGATTAGATAATGTGTAACAATGAAAATGGATATTCTGGAGTTGACATATATTAACAGTTCTTCTTATAATGGAAATAGAGAAGGATTCTAAAAAATCAAGATTCCTGAATTCTTCCGGAATTTGTAATTAATGGTTGCTTGCTATTTGTCCCGAAATTTTTACTTTTCTTTTGTGACTGAAAAGGTATACGTTGGTTTTTTGGAGAGGAGGGATATTCTGATCCATTTTTTTTTTATCAGGTTTTTTGGCGGCATGGCCGAGTGGTAAGGCAGGGGACTGCAAATCCTTTTTCCCCAGTTCAAATCCGGGTGTCGCCTGATCGACAAGATAATGTATTCCGTTTTGTTCATACAAAAACTTTGTCTTTTTTCCATGTGGAAGCAAGGGAAAGCGTTCTTGTCTTGAGACTTGTTTGATTCAAAATTCTACGCATTAAAATGCTTTCAATCTTTGCGTCTCGGATTCCATGAAAAATGAATTCGAGTAGTGAAATAAAAAGGAATAGATCAATCTTGAAGTCAAAGTCTTTTCACTCTACTACTGCTGTAGTGTCTGTCTACTGATTGGGTCTTGAATTAGATTGGATAGGTAGGACGGGGAATAGAATTCCATTTTTCGTTTCGTTGGCGAAGCGATAGAAGAAAAACCTTCTATACAAACTTATGTCCAATATATGAACGCTTCTGCATTTTTTCCATATTTGTTAGCTTAATGAAATTGAATATTTCGATTTATTTTTTTTTTTAATAGTTCTAATTTGATATTAATATTTTTTTTACTATGAATTTCATTTAATGTCAAAAAAAAGACTTCTAGTAAGATTCCGTTAGTATCATTAGTATCAAAAAGGTTTGGTTCTACAGAATATTTGACCGCTAGAAAATAGATTCTAGAATTCCCAATTCTTACACACTATAATTATTATATATTATTGGGCCACCCAGAAGAAGTAAATCAACTAATTGCTTCTTTCTTTTATTTTTCTTTCAAGTTGAAAGAAAAAGTTTCGACAGATATTATCCAGAAAAAATGTTTTGAACCAATTAATGAAGTTCCTTTTTCATTAAGATCCTAAAAAAAGGAAATGGAATTTTTGGAAACATAGAATAAAGTTATCTATTGACTCAATTACCAAAATATTCTGATTATGAATAACTCAACGGGACCCCCTCGAATTCATCAAAGAAAGAGTGGATCCCTGTTGAGTTCTTATGCTTTCATTTCGAAAACGAAATTCATCCGATTATTACAGGGATGATCCCAATCCGGAATATGAACCATAAAAGAAAATACCAATTAAACCGATCACAACAATACCAGCTACAGTACCTATTATCCAAAGAGGAATTCTTCCAGTAGTATTGGCCATTTATTTATCCCACTTTCCTCCACATTTGATCAAGTAGTAAGTCATACTAGAGACCTAAACAGTCATAGATAATTATGAAATGAGATCCTTCCGAATAGGATAAGAGAATTCCTAATATATATACTATTATCTTAATTTCTATTAATTGAAGAAATAATTTGAAAATAAAACAGCAAGTACAAAAATGAGTAATAAACCCCAGTAGAGACTGGTACGATTCAATTCAACATTTTGTTCATTTGGGTTTGATTGTGTCATAGCTCTATAATTCGGATTAGGTTTATCGTTGGATGAACTGCATTGCTGATATTGATCCCAAAAAAGAAACGGTGGGTACCGCTAGTCCGTGAACAGCCAACCATCGTACTGTAAAAATGGGATAGGTCCTATCTATGGTCATTGGAGCCTCCTAAAA